>CM067529.1:932500-1007500 GCA_034509925.1 Hirudinaria manillensis | reverse complement strand
ACTGAATTATATTATGATACTGAATTATATTATGATACTGAATTATATTATGATAATGATTTATAATATGATACTGAATTATATTATGATAATGAATTATATTATGATAATGAATTATAACGTTGATAACGAATGGCTTCGAATTGATAGGTCCTGCTGATTGATTCTGTTTTAACGTCTTGTTCTCATTCGTCACTTCATTCATCCAACCATCCGCGTATCACTTTATCAATTTTCAATTCACCCATCATCCATCCGTCAATCGATCGATCCATCCACCCATCCATCCACCCATCCATCCAACCATCCATCCATCCATCCATCCATCCATCCATCCGTCCGTCCAATGATCCTTCCATCCATCCATCCATCCATCCATCCATCCATCCATCCATCCATCCATCCATCCATCCATCCATCCATCCATCCATCCATCCATCCATCCATCCATCCATCCATCCATCCATCCATCCATCCATCCATCCATCCATCCATCCATCCATCCATCCATCCATCCATCCATCCATCCATCCATCCATCCATCCATCCATCCATCCATCCATCCAGGTTTTCCTTCAAAACTTCAACGCAAAACATGCACAGTTCAGGCTCCTCCCACGTTACAAAGTGAAATCTGAAGGAGAATTCGTTAGTTGTTGAATATTCATGACTCACTCATTATGTTAATTACGATCATGATGTTAATTTACGCTCATGTTTTACTTAAAATCATTTTTAAATTTGTTTTATTTAAATGAATTTTATTTAAATTTAAACGCCAAAAGCATAAAATTAAATATTAATTAGACGATATAATGCGTATTATAATAACGATATTATAATTATATTACGACGTTCACGAAGACATGAATATGAATGAAATTTGCATATGATAATCATCACTCCATTCATTCAGGTCCAGGTGTTTGACCAAATTATTCTGGAAAGCTTCAAATCTCCGGGTCAGTTTTTCCACGCCAGTACTGCCTGGAAAATCGACCACTTCACCACGGGGTGAGTTGAGACAGAGAGAGAGAGAGAGAAAATTTATTATTTATTTTAATAAATATTATTTATAAAAAAATAAAAATTACTGTTTTTTTTTTGGTTTTTAAGACGAAAAGAATTAAATGATAATAAGTTCATAATTCGAAAATACAAAATAAATCGACGAAGATCTTGAAGATACAGGACAGTGAAACATGAATAATAATAATTATTACTCGTAAAATAAATAAATAAAATTGACGAAGGTTCAAAATAAATCATTACTCGTGAATGAATTAAACGATAATGAGATGCAATAAATAAATTATGATAATAGGCCCAAATAAGTTATTATAATAAATTATGATAATTATATGTAATAAATTATGATAATGAGATGTAATAAGTTATGATAATGAGATGTAATAAATTATGATAATGAGATGTAATAAATTATGATAATGAGATTACGTAAAATCAGGTCCGAATTGAACCTTGGAATCCAACCAGCTGGTTTCACGGTCGTCAGGAGTTCCAGGCCGTCGAATGACCTCAAAAATTTTTTGAAGGTTTTTTAATTAATTAATTAATTATAAATTTAATTATAAATTAATTATAATTACTTTTACCCACAACAATAATTATAAATATTAATTAGTTAATTAAATTAATTAATTAATGCGTAATTACGTAATATAATAAGCATTTAATTTAATTTAATTTAATTTGCAATATAATGTTTACATTTATGTGAATCCATAAATGAGAATTAAAGAATTTATTTCATTTGCACTTGTTTATAAATTATATTGGATTTTTAATTATAAACGGCATAAAATCATTCGATTGTTTTTAAATGTCACAAAATTAAGATAAACATTTAAATCGGATGATTAATTAAACCTGATTAGGAATGGTTATGTGCGTGGCTGTTAGGCTTGATTGACGATTGTTCATGTGATTGAAAGAAATCCATGCGATTGAAACAAGTTCATTTGATTGAAATCAGTTCATGTGATTGAAACTTCAACAGGGAGGCAGTGTCATCCGTCTTTTCCACAAGGAACTGGAAGCTTATCTCGTTGCCGAAGGACTTTTCGATGACGAGATCACAGAAGACGGTTGGTTTAGTCAATCGATCAATCATTCATTCAGTCGGCCCATCACTATATCAATCAATCAATCAACCAATCAATCAGTCTAACTTTTAAAACATGAAATTTAAAATCCATCTCACATAGTGTACTTAAAATCATGAAGCAATTCTTCAAGTCATCATTCAACCGTATCATCGTTCGATTCCCGAGTGATTGATTGATTGATTGATTGATCTTTCTTAACTCAATCAATTTCAATCGAATACTTGAAATTGAGTTCTCGAGCAGCGCCGACTGAGATAAAGAGAACACCAGATATAATATAAAATAATTTTTCAAACTGGGTACAAAATTAGAAATTAAACTGACCTATTTAATGAGCCACTTAACCTCATTAACCTAATTACTAGCCAATTACTAAACGTGAAAGGTCGAATTGATGAACCAATTAACCTCATTAAAACGACTGACCTACTTACTTCCTAATTGTGACCTAATTATTTCCCAATTAACTCTTCGTTAAGAATTAAAAATTAAACTGACCTATTTAATCGGCCACTTAACCTCATTAAATTTATTAACCTAATTACTGGCCAACCACGCTAAACGTGAAAGGTCGAATTGATTGACCCAATTAACCCAAATTAAAAACGATCGGCCCAATTAACCTCATTAAACCACCTACCTAATTACTCTCTAATTTTGACCTAATTAATACCCAATTAACTCCTCACTTAATCTGGTTAGCCCTGCTATTGGGTGCTCCGATGACCCGCTTAATGACTCCGTTGACGCCCTCCAATTGCAGTTCACCTCAGGATTCGCGAAGTGGACCAGTTGATCCCGAAATCCCTGTACCCATCCAGTTCCGGCAACACCTACTGGCAAATCGAAAGCGAAATTAACGTCCTCAACGGTTGTAAATTTAGCGCTTTTCTTCCTTCCTTAATTATCCCTCCAACTGTTACGAACCGTGTTTATACTAATTGAGGTCCATTAGCTAATTATTTTAATTATGTTATTATGCAGGACTAATTGGTTCGCGTTAAATTAGTTTTAATTGCATTGGTCGTTAACATGTTGCGTTGCGTTCTTGTTAATGTCAAGGTCATTGTGTGTCACGTGACAGGTGACGTCATACGGTGGGAGCAACAGGTGCGATTCCGTCACATGACCACGAGGTACTATTTGTGCATCACCTCCGACAGGAGGGTGTCGCTCATTTCCGACTGGAAAGATCCCAGGACGGTGTTCAGACTCCACCCTGTAATCAAGGTACGTATTCCATCTGGAATGATGAATATTTATTCGAAATAAAAAATTAAATTGATCATAAATTCAGAAAAATATCATTTATTTTATTCATTTATTCTTTCATTCACTTTTAATCGAAGGCCGAATACACTCTGGACGTGAGAATTTGTCGCTTTTTCAATCCGGTTTCGCTTTCGCTTTCGTTTTTGTGGAAATTCCGCCATTTCGTTACTAGGTTATATGGATAAATAAATGTGTGAGAAAGGAATTCACCTTGAAATATTTTTAGAAACTTGGAGCACGTGACGATTGATGTTTTGCGCTCCAGAAAACCTTCAACTTGTCAATCAGACCAGCAATGTTTTGTCTTTGCTTAAGTTATTTCCAGTTCTTTTCTGTTCTTTTCAGTATTTCTCAGTTCTCTTCACTTTCATTCCTTGTCTTCTTCTGGACTTTGCGTCGCTATTTTTGTATTTTAAGTTTATAATTCTTCAATTTTAATAATTTAGCAGCTTAATTTTATTTAATTTCCATTTCTTAAATTCCATAATTTCCTTATAATACCATTTATGCACCTATTTATAATTTTATTTATTGTTTCAATTCGGTTGGATGTTTGTTTATGAATCTATTTATATCCGCCAATCACGACGATCCATCCCTTTTTCCTCATCCTTACAGGAATCGGATGAAATTTCCTACGAGAGTTACTCAAGAATTGAACACGTGATCACAGGATATTGGCTACACGCGCTGAGGGGTTAGAATTAATTGTACTAGTTAGTGGTGCTGATGACGATGATTGTGTTGATGATGATGGTGATGATGACGATGATGATGTTGATTGTGTCGATGAAGATGAAGAGTACGTGAGGAGGCAGTTGCGCCAGGAAAGCGAGGAATCTTCCAGTTCAATGATGAACCTCAAGTGGGACGGAGCAACTCTCAGGAAGGTATCATTATCATCCTCGTCGTCATCATCATCATCATCACCACCATCACCATCATCATCACCATCATCGTCGTCTTCATCACTTTCAGATATCGGCCAGCGGTGAAAAGATGTATCACGATGCATACACAGTTCAAAAGGTTGAAGACGAACACGTGACCTCCTTCAACTTCGTCAGCGGAATGGCTCCCTTCCTCCTCAATTTCATCAAAGATGTCGGTTCAAAAAGATTTATTTTCATTAAATTTATTTATTTATTCATTCATTTTTAATCATTTATATGCTTATTTAATTTTATTCACTCAATTTGTTTCAAGTTGCGATTTAAATTTTTCTCATTTAAGAGAGAGGAAGAGAAGATTCTAAATGCCAAGAAGACTCACAAAATTACTTCAGTCAGTTTACAAAAAAAAAAAGATTTTTAATTCATTTTAATCGGAAATAAATTCTTTTAAACTAATTTTTAATCGTCAATAATTATTATATTTTTGATTTAAATAATAAATAACTTTTATAAATAAATTATCTTCAACATAAAACGTACTCCAAATTGTCCGTGATTTAAATTAGGCACTGATTGAACTCAAGAACTTCATGTTGGTAAACGATGTGGCTTCAAAGAGCCATCAAAAACTCATGAGGAATCTCAGGGTGGGCTATCGTCATCATCATCATCATCGTCATCATCATCATCATCATCATCATCATCATCATCATCATCATCATCATCATCGTCATCGTCGTCGTCGTCATCATCTTGACCATCAAAACCCATCATCGTCTCCATCATCAGATAATAGACCTGTTGGTGAAGATACTGAGGTGCCCGCTACAGGGCGCCATCGACCAGGCGCACCTGACCAAAGTCTTCAAGGCCTCCTACGACGTTTTGTACGTGTACATGATCGGCAGCAGTCGCAAGAACTCCTTGTACTTTGCCAAGTACATCGACTTCTTTCAGACTCAGATAGTCGTCAAAGTCGTTAGTACAACGTTGCTGTTGTTGTTGTTATTATTGCTGTTGTTGCTGTTGTTGTTGATGTTGTCGTTGATATTGTGACGATGATGATGATGATGACGACGACGATGTCAACAACAAAGCTGACTGATGACAATCTGATGAAAGCAAACGATGCTTTCGGATATAAACGGATATTAGAAGAACAAACGCATAAAAAATGTTCCTCTCGTTCGTACATAAAAGTTCTGAAAGTAAACATTGCCATCGGAAATCCCCCTGAATTCAGAAGGGAATCGCAAACTCACAAATTTTTAGAAATCCGGCATAATGGATCGTTTGACCTACCTCACAACACGAGAATCAATCAAAGCCTTAAATCAATCAAAACCTTGAATCAATCAAAGCTTTGAATCAATCAAAACCCTAAATCAATCAAACCCTTAAATCAATCAAAACCTTAAATCAATCAAAGCCTTAAATCAATCAAAGCCTTAAATCAATCAAAACCTTAAATCAATCAAAGCCTTAAATCAATCAAAACCTTGAATCAATCACAACATGAGAATCAATCAAAGCCTTAAATCAATCAAAACCTTAAATCAATCAAAACCTTGAATCAATCAAAATCTTGAATCAATCACAACATGAGAATCAATCAGCTGTTTAAGAAATACATTCACGAACACGATGATGATGAAATGCCTCGAGAGACAAATACAACGAATTGATTCCAATTAACCAACGAAATTAAATTAATAAACTAACTGTCAAATTATTTTAAATTAAATAATAATTTTAAATTAAATTGCTTTAAATCATTATAATTATAATTAATTAATTAAACAGGGCGATATTGGACTGAACGTGGCTCAGATGATCGTGGAACTGATCAGAGACAACAGAAAAATTGTTGACAGGGTTACTCAAGATCAGATTGAGATGTTTGTCGGACTCCTGAAAGCCAACAAGGTCGGTACTTTTTACTTTCGGCGGAAGTAAATTTACTCTCCAGGAGAAAGTAATTCTCTGGCTGCCATCGCTGCAGGCGCTGGTGGTAGCTGCTGTAGTCGGTGGTAATAGCTGCTCTAATCGGTGGTTGTAGCTGCTGTAGTCGGTGGTGGTAGCTGCTGTAGTCGGTGGTGGTAGCTGCAAGTCGTATGTTTGCGTGGAAATGTCAGATGTTTGGGAGTATTTACTGGAGTCTTTGGACAAGTTCCAGACAAAATGTTTTATGCTCTCCTTTTGTATGTGAACTTTGTTGATGTTGTTGTTGTAACGTGGTTTACGCATGGAATGGTCAGTCATTTAAAGTTGTAAATTATGATTTAAGAATTTATTTCATCATTTATATCGTGTTTTATAAATTGTTGACTTAATGAAGCAAAGGATATTCACATGTTCTTTTACTGTTAAAAAAATGAATTAACTTTGAAAGTGATAAATGCATACTTTATCGCTGAGTTACTAATTCCGTTGAGCCATTAAAATTTGTAATTAAGCAAATAAATATTAATAAATAAATAAATAATTAAACAAACAAACAAATAAATAAATAAATGAATAAATAAACGAAAAAATGTTTGCAAACAAACATAACTCAAGGAAGTCCCAAGTTGCTCGTTAATAGGGATTTACTGTGCAAAAGTCACTCAAACTGTAACTCGAAAATATTGCTTTAGCTGAAAACTATTCTCAGTTCTCCGAAACAACCAATTAGAGGAGTTAATTATTATTATTGTTATTATTATTATTATTATTATTATTATTATTATTATTATTATTATTATTACTATTATTATTATTATTATTATTATTATTATTATTGTCACCTGAGGAGTACCATAATTAGTAATTGACGTCACGTTTAAAGAAATAAATTAATTAATTAATTAACGGATAAATGTAAATAACTCCCAAAAATTAACTCGTAATTAAAACATAAAAAAGTTTAAATTACGTCGTTAATTTCCGAAATAGTTTAATACCAACGAAAGCTAAAGGAACGAAGTGCGTAGTTAAAGTGTTTTGAAAACGTCATGGAACGTTCTTCCGTCATCATCGTCGTCATCGTCGTCATCATCGTCGTCGTCGTCGTCGTCATCGTCGTCATCGTCGTCATCGTCATCGTCGTCGTCATCATCGTCAAAGTCATTCCACCTCCAGAACTACCGCTACCTGGACCTGTTGAACGTGCTGTGCGTGTGCGACGGAGTAGCCATATCGGACAACCAGGCCTACATCACGGAACATTGGCTCCGCCGGGATGGGGTGAGTGGCCTAACTTGTATCCATTTTAACTCTGATATAAGTAGGAATGGTATGGGGCCTAGCTTGGCCTTATCTCGTATCCCTGTCAACTTTGACGTGCGAATGGGTGGTAGTGAGTGGCCCAACTTGTATCTCCACTAACTCCAACGTAAGTACCTACTCTGTTTCACGATTTCGAAGATGCTTTTTCGGCGGACTCCACATGGCGTCGAGAAATTCATGAAGAGATTCTTCGCGTTCAATTATCCCCTTTTATTTGGCAGATCGATTGGCACATTGAGTGATTGATTTTTTTTTCTTTCGTTTTGTTTATTTTCATGCTTCATTGACGTCCACGGTGTCTGGATTTCTTGAGTGGCGAGACACACAAAAAAGCAATTAGTAAACGGCATTTGAAATCCCTTTTTTTCTTCACGGGTCAATATAACTTTGCTTTTGATTTAATGCTATCGATGGGGCATTAGCCACAATAACGCATTCGCTAGCGCCATCTATCGCTCGATCGTCCTTTCCATCGTCTCCAGCATTATCAGCAACGTGGTCTTCATTACGGAGATCGTTATCATCATCGTCGTCAGACGTAACGTCGGTGGAGCTATCAATGGAGTTCACTTACGATTCCATTAACATGAGATCGTATGATCACTTAACTATCACCATAACGATCATCACCATCATCGGCTCTTTCCAGAAATCGTCTTCTTCTTCTTCATCATCATCACCACCATCATCTTCTTCGTCTTCTTCATCATCATCATCGTCATCGTCGTTTTCCAGGCCGGAATGAGATTCCTGACGGAAAGAGGACAGAATGTGAACGGCCAGCCAAACGTCATCCACGTGTCTCCAAACAACGGAACGACTTGGATGCCTCTCAATGAATTCGTTGACGTCAGTTGGTTAATGACTCTTTCTCCACCCTACCACCCTACTCAACCTACAATAACATCGTGAATAATGAATTAGACAATCATTGGATCATCTGTTCAATCAATCAATTAATTATTCATGCTTCCGTTCAGTCGATTCATTATTCAAGCGTCCACGTTCACAATTCAATGCATCGATTGGCCAGCAATTCATTTCCTCCACCAATTGAAAACGGCATTTAATCGATAACGTATCCCTTTTCAACCAATGGGACTGCAAGTTTAATGAGACTCATGGATAAGTGACAGGCAAAAGACAGACAACTCACAGGCAGAAATCTTTAGTGCCTAATCCAACCTAGTTTAACCCTACCCTATCCTAACCCCTTCCTACCCTAACCCTAACCAGATCATAACCCACACTTCCGATCCTGAAAATCCACGGCAAATCGATAAAAATGTCTGTGAGTTGTCTTTCGACTGTCACTTATCCAGACTTCTGTCTCAATGACACCTCCATCTTTCCATCTTTCCATCTCCGTCCACAGAAAGATCAGAACCTCAACTACTGCGAAGAAGACGTTATGTTCTTCCATCATCAGTTGGACTTGTACGCCAAACTGGCTTACGTGAGTTTAAGAACTTTTCATCTTAGAATTATTATTATTATTATTATTATTATTATTGTGGTCGATGTTTATACATATTTATTTATTTACTAGTTAAAATGGTTTGTTCGAATCCAGGGTAGGAACGACTTCTCCATATTCGTGATCACGAGAGAGCTGGGAATCCTAACTTGGGACGAGGCCTTTTTATCTTTGAGGTCATCGCTGCTTCCGGATTCGCTGAGGGCAAAGTATTGCGAGTTGATCATTGGTCAGTTGTGGTACTTGTGGTACGATATTCCCAACCCCTACTCTAACTATACCCTAGCCTACCCTACTCTAAGCCTATCCTACTTTAACCCTATCCTATTCTGACCCTAGCCTAACCCTAATCTCGACGTGTTTCTTGTTCTTTACGATTCGTTCGTGTATGATTTGTTGGAAGTGTCCGACGGAGAATATTTATTCTCGGGTAGTTTAGACAGACTAAATAGACTTATTTGTCAGGAGGTGTGTTAAATAGATTTATTACAGGCAACACTGTAGGTGTTCATGTCCATTATTTTACTTCGGTTTGCATGGCATATTGAGTACTGCGACATATGAGTATATTTATAACTAAAGGAGCCCGCAGATGGAAAATGAGAATCCAATGCCCAATCAAAGTAGTTTATGTTTAATATCTATTCTCGTCAATAGGGATGGGCTTTCTCTGTCTTTCTTGATGAAATGACAACAATGTAAAGGCCGTCGTTCAGTTTTAATAGGGTTTGTTAATTTTATTAAATTTTCACAGCTTTGTTCATCGACGTTGGGACCAATTACTCGGTTCTCGATCATACGAATTTGTCCTTCATCTACGAAGACGTTCTTGCTCCTGGACCCAACAACGACGGAGAATATGTGAGCTTCCATTTGTTTTCCTTGTTTACAAACATGTCGTTCAGGAAAAAATGAAAAACATACTTTTCCTAAATCCTCGTCTGCGAACAGTCCCACTGGTATCTAAGAGAAATGGATAATAGTGGATAATTTAGCGCCATATCATCCAAAGGTTACACAGTACGCTAGAGGAGATTAAGAGAGCCATTAATTAGCAGAGAAATCGTCTAGAGATGTTTTTTGTGAATATAAAAATAAAATTGAAATAAAAAGGTTCGCAACAAGTTGACGGCGTGCGCGAATTGGATCTCTCCAGAGGGGGTAAGAACGAGTGAACAGGTTCTTCAGCTGTCTTAGACGAGGCCGAATTTGACCGGCACACACGTTTCTAACACACTTTTCCCCTCGAGAGCACGATTTTCAATTGTTGTTTCTTTTTTCACTTAACACTAAATGTCTCTTTAATTCCCAAATTGTGAATTGCATTGTGAATCCAATGTAATCCAGATCAAACGGGCTATACCAGTTGTGGACAATTGGTTAGCTCCGGAAGGGGTGAGCTTTCCATTTCGAGTTGAATTGCATGTATTTGCACGATGCCTTTCTTTGGTTTTTTTTTTTTTGCTTTTTGTGTTTCAGTTTTGTTGTCATGATTTAGCGTCAGTCATGCATGATAGTTCAGGAAATGCTTTTGAATTGCCCACAAGAGTAGTTAACGAATTAAATAATAAATAAAATTAATTAAATTTGTAATTAATTAAGATCATTAAAGACCTGGTCACCTTGTTTCCTGTTATTCGCGATTGGATAGCAGAGTTTCTCGATTATAATAAGGACATGACAGCTTCCCTAGTCGGACGAAATATGCTCATCGAACAGGTTTAACTACAGATGATTAATTTAATTATTAACAAATAAACAACTATTTACATGACAATTTATTAAAATTATTATTCAACCAGGTTCTCAGATTGTTCCACTTCTTGATAAAGTTCGGTTACTATTCCCCTGACGACATAAAACTGCTTCTTAAACCACTCATCAACTTGTTGAACGGCAAAAACGACAAACCTTTCCCGCCAGACAACGACAAAGGAGGTCAAACAACCACTCTCACAACAACCACAATCGAAAGACATTCTTTAAATTCATTCAAATTTCTTTCAACAGGATATTCAAAGGAAACGCAAAAAGTAGTCCAAGTTTATAAAACCAAAGACAGATTCGAAGCCAATTTCAACACTGAGGCCATAGTGAATGCCAAATATCAGTGAGTTGTAAATTCTTCGGTGTATTTCAAAATTTCAATCGAAAGTGAAAGTGAAGCATCTTCATCTTGATTTGACTTTCATTCACAGAGCCTTGGAAGTCCTTGATTTGTTGTTCACGTTTCAATTCAATTCGAGACTCGAATGTTTCATCGCCAAATTCAAAACGGCCGAACTGATGTCAGGTGCTAAGAAACAAAAATATCCGAGTGCTCTTTCCAGCCTCATCCAGGATGACTTCGATGCCTTCGATCAGTCAAAGTTGTTGATTGAAATTGTTGATTGAACTAACAATAATAACATCACTAATGCTTTCTCCTACTGTCCACACGTGTTTAACGATCATAAAACCTTTAAAATAAATAAATAAATAAATAAACTATAAATAAAAAAATGAAAATTTATTATTATTTGAAATTTTTTTCCTTCAGAGGTTCCGTCGCTTTGCAGAAGAAAGCTGTCAAAGAATTGAAAACGATGTTCGATCTGACGGCATATTTTGATCCTGAACAAATAACATCGATCCTCATGGTATTAACAGAATAATGGATGCATAATGCTTCATAATTATAACCACACAGAGATATTATGGAACATAAATATTTATTATTAATTACCATATAATTGTTAAATTATTATTTGTTAATCAAAATAAAATCTATGTGATTACAAGTGAAAAAATTTTTTTATAACGATTTATAATTTTATAATTTATAAATTATAAATAATTTATTGTTTATAACTTTCAGGATTTGACATACTACAAATACGACAAAATGGTGAACAAAGCCATGTGTCTTCTGAACAAACTCTACTGTGCCAAAACCAAGCTTTTCAAAAGTGCAGTTCAAGCCATGGTAACAATTATAATAAAATAATAATAATAATAATAAATAATAATAATAAATATACAGTTTATAATAACAGCGACACGTTTCATAATTTGTAGGTCCTCATCACGTCAGACTCTTGTCATGTCCACCGAGAAATAGCAAGGACGATGCCGATATTGAGGCGATTCAGTCGAGCGAAACTGAACAACGATCAAGTCAAATCTTTGGGAGCGGTTCTCGACAGATATACAGAGTTTGTAAAAGACTCGATACACAATCATATACTCCATGTTTCACATACATACACATACATACGACATATATCACAAACATATCCATATACATATATCTTATACATACACATCTGTAGGTTTTGCCGCATGGCGAAAGAGGAAAGCGAGCCGAATGCGATGAACCAAAATGTTTTGATCAACCACGGTATTAAAGTTTACAATTAACAGTTAACTTATAAGATTTAATCACAGGTTTGTTAATCAATTATTGCAGAAGTCCTGACGCTCGTCTTTGACATGTTATCGATGGAAATCGATGCCAAATTAGCCGTGAGTCAAACCTGTCGCCAGCTGTTTTTGTATCTTTATTGACTCGAATTTGCAAAGAAAAATGTGCTTTGAACATTTCAGGAGCAGTACAAAGGACTTGAAATAATCCTCAAGAAATGCTTGAAGCTGTTGAAAGCTCTGGCAAGAAGAAATGAATTGGTTCAGGGTCGGATGTTTGAGAGATTGGACACGCTTCTCAAAATCAAAGTCGTCGAATCTGATTTAGCCATTGCACTGAAAGAGGTAAGAATATTCATTACCAACTATTTGTTCTGTATAAATTTAAATTTTTATTTTATTTTTTTAAATTTATTACAGTTTCAATGACTAAATATTAAAAACTTAAAATTAAAAAATACGCAAAAAACAGGCCTTTGTTGGAAATCAATCGACATGTTTAAAAATTCTTCCGCAACAAATTCAAACCATCGTCGAATTGATTTCAACTCACCTGGAGAAAGTTCCAGAATTTCTTGACCTTCTCAATGCCGTTGTCAAGGTCGAGGACCTTGGTTTGACCTTGAAGAGGAATCAGGCCTATGCCATGAAGTTTCTAATGCAGGTATTTCAGCATGTCTGACCATTTCGGATCGAATTTTTACGATTATTAGTTTAAATCGAAACACGAATTCTTTTCCAGGACTACGGAAAGTTGGCTTACGTGATCGACCAGCCTCGCGAGTTCAGGGAAAGCATTTTGACTTTGAAATCCGACAGGCGACATCTTCACTACCTCATCAGTTTCATCGATTTACTGGCGACGTGCGCAGAGGTGAACGATTTGCAAATCAAGAATTATGTAGACTGAGAAGTGCTTTGAGACATTCAGTTCGAATATTTCCTTTCCAAGGGAGAGAATAGGTTCATAGAATCGATGTGTCAGACGATCATGTCAGTAGATGAACTGCTCTGGATTGTCAACCACCCTGACATCGACTACAATACCAAGAAGCCGTTCCTGAGATACTTTCTCTGGGTTTACATGAAGACCGCTGGCAGTGCCATCGAAAGCGGTGCTGGCGATTTGCCCCATGACAGGTGGAGAAGTCATTGGCGATTTTGTTTGTTCTGTTGCTTTGTCGCTGAAACAAAAATATTAAGTCAATTAAATAAATAAATAAATAAAGATGCCAATTTGTTTCCACGATTAGCAACATCTGGAGATTCTTGAGGCAAGTGTGCGAAGATGCCAACGACATCACTGAATTCATGGCCAAAAAACAAGAATTGGCTTCTCAATTGCTCAAGAAATCTCCTGAAAAATGGTTTAAACATTGAAAATTAAAACAAATCAAATTTAAAAAAACAACAAATTTTAAATTTTAAAATTCAATCATTTAAAACATTTTTTAAAGGGAAGTTGCTGCTACTGACGACGAAGAAGGTCAAATGAGAGCCAGACTCCATTACTTCTTTGACGGCGTTATGTCAATAGTACAGGTATATTTTGAGATTGGAAGCAATTTGCAATACATAAAAGGATGCAAATACGTTTAATGAATTTATTATATTTTCGATTACTCTCTTAAACAGCTTATAATTCAATTTTTTAAATTGTTATTTTGCAGTCATTTTACACAAAATTTTATTCGCCCGACAAAGACCTTTACCCTCAAGAAATTGAAAATACCGACAAATTGGCTCGGTCCTTAATGGTTAACTGATTATTTGAATTATTTGAGCTAAATTGTAAAAAGATTTGTGATTTTGTCTCAGAAATTATTAACAATTCTATTATTATCAGTTTATTAATATTAAATTGTTGCTACTATATGAATGTAAAAGTTGAAAGAATAATTGCAATTTGCTTTCAGAGTTTCTGCGAAACTTCGGCTAATCTGATATCAAATCCGTGCCATTTTAAGACAATCATATCCTGTATTACTTCGGTATTTCCCTGTTCAATGGTCCCTCAATCGGTAAGTTGAGCAGAAGAAAATGTTTAAAAGTGAAATTAAACGAAAATACTTTAATAACTAATTATTTATTCACAAAGGCTTTGGAAGGATTGATAGAACAAGTTCGATATTCCAACAAACTCAGGATCGACAAGCTACGAATGACCAAAGTACGTGTCACAATATAATTAGATTTTAAAGAATAAAACAAATAAATCATTAAAATTTAATTAATTGCGTGTAATAACTTAATTGTTATAAATAAATAAATACTATTTAGGGACAAAAAGAATATTATCAGGGCGAAATAGACCTCAACTCAAGGCTAAGAACGTTTGCAGTGAACTGCAGTTTGTTATATGGAGGTCACAACACCGTCCAAGCCCAGCTTAAAATCAAATCCAACAGACGTGAGAATTATAACGAATTTATGTTTTTTTCCATGTGGAGTAATTATATTAGCCTTTCTTTTTAATAATTATAATAATAATAATAATAATAATAAATTTGAGTTAAATAATAATTATAATAATTTTTAATAATTATAATAATTTGAAGCATTTACTTGAATTATAGTTGACTTAATACTTTAATTCATTTCAAATTTGCCGAGATTTAAAAATTAATTCGGGTTTAATCATTTCTAAGACTACTCGACATTTTTCTTTCCACTGCAGCTTACACGGAGATAGGTGGAGATGAACAGTTGCCTCTTGGAGAAGAATTTCAGGAACATCTGAAGAGGTTCATCAAACCAGGCGAGAAGAAAATACAAAAAAGACTCGAACTTGCCAAGAAATTGGTCCACCAACTGGCGTCAGTATTTGTAAAAAAAAAAATAAAGATTTATTTTCCAAATTTTACAAAATTTAGATTAAACAAAATCACAAGGCACACTTAACTTTCTGCATTCGTAAACATTTATTGCATTAAATTTCAAAATTTTACAAAATAAATCAGAATTTAAACATGTTCATCGTAATCTATCGTGAATAATGACGTTTTTAAATGAATTTTTAAAAAATAATTTTTAATTGATTTTTTAAATGCTTATTCTTATCGTTAAATTCATTCAAGAATATCCACAACGATGTACAGCAAGTTGACTTCGGAGGCAAAGCGCTTGGAACAGGAAGAGTTGGATTTGAGGTGCCTCCAGCTGCTTAGGACCATCATACACAATGAGGAGAGAAAGTTGCCTGAAGATTGGGAAGACAATCCATCCGTGAACAAAAAGTATTGTTTTTTTTATTATTTTATTTTAAATTATTTTTAATAACATTGAATAATTGATTGTTTATAATTTAGTAGATCCAATTTTCGAACTGAAACTCATCTTAACCTGTTAGGAGTCAAATTTAAATTGAAATTTAACTTTTTTTATTTTAAATTAACATTTAAATTTAAATTTAACATTTTTTATTTTAAATTAACATTTAAATTTAAACCTGAAAACCGTTTCCGTTTTGAATCGCAGACAGCTGTGTCTCATAAAGAACCTACAGGTGGAATTGAACAACGTGGGTGCAGTCATCACAGCACTACCCCATCTGGCCAAACCCTCGGACCGTATGGCCCGTGAAGTTCTGGCTTTCCTCTGCATCATGCTATTCAATGCCAATGAAAATATCCAGGTACAAAATATTCTTTTCTTCCACCTTTATCCAGTTTTTCAAACGTGACAGCTACTACATAAGGATCATATTCGTATTAAAATTTCATGTTGTTGGTGTTTAAAATCTGGTTTAAAAAAATTAAATAGTAGAAATATATTGAATATAATATAAAATATACAAAATAAATAAAATATATTAAATATAATGTGAAATAAATATTTAATAAAAAGATATTAAAAAAGAATCTAAAATTGTGACAAATTCGTGCATTATCATTTTTAAGCATTATCAAACAGAATTATAGTAAAAAAAAATAGGAAATTATTACGATGCGATTATAAATATATTAACAAAAAGATTTATTATTAATTCTAATTTTTAATAAATATTTTCATTAAATCGAAGTTTATTTTTCGTTTATAGAAGATATTATTTTATTATTTTCTAATTTTATGTTTTATAATTATAATTATCCTTCCAGTCCTCCTTGTTGACCTACTTCCTGCACACACGAGAGGAGAGTTTCTTTGCAGCCATCAGGAATAGAATGCATCTCTCAGCTTTGGCGATGAAAGAGAAGTGATAATCCATAATTATTAATACGGCGATAAATCATAATTTAAATTATAATTTATAAAAATAATTTTTTAAAATATAAATTTATACATATCGAGAGCTCGATTAATGACATGATAATAGTACTCCAGTGTACTTTATAAACGCAATTCATAATAATATAACTTATGATGATAATAATAACAATAATAATGATAATAATAATAATAATAATAATAATAATAATTTTTAATTTATAAACACCAACTAACTCGTACTGAACTAACAAACGTGGCATTACAATCCAGGCGATCTCTCGTAGCCCAGCAAAGAGCGCGGGCAAAAGAAGCAATGGCCCAATCCAAAAGCATGCAGACGACAATGGCCATCGGAAGAAAGGCTTTTGAGGTGAATAAATTATTATTTTATTATTTATTATTATTATTATTATTATTATTTTATTTATTATTATTATTATTATTATTATTATTATTATTATTATTATTTTATTTATTATTATTATTATTATTATTTAGCATGTTATTCCGTAATAATCACTCATGACTACTCATGAAAATCAACTTAAGTTTATCAGCTAACTTATCGTGAAATCGTGTTAACAACATGTCAACAATTGGTTAGTAATTCGTTTGAAAAGATAATTATTTTATTCCAAAGCTTGGACATCGTCTGCTAACATAAACCTTTTTTTTTATATATCGATGTTCTTATTTCTTTGTAATAATTAACTGTAAAATAATAATTAATTTCTTTTTGTGATAATTAACTGTGAAATAATAATTAATCCCGTCAGCATTGCTACTAACATGTGATGTGTGATACATTGATGATACCTAACAGGAGATACAGGATGTAGACAATGCTTTGAAACGAAACAGAATGATAACCAGGGTGAGTATCCACATGATTGTGTGGGCCTGGTAGCATCTGCGGTCACTGAAATTATTTCCCTTTAAAATATTACACTTTGAATTGGTTTAAAATAACAAATATATGTTTATATATTATTATATCAATCATAAATTATCATAAATAATCATAATTCTCTAGCGAAAAATCAGCCTCACGGTGCTCCAACGAAAAGCGACAAATAAACAAGACCAAAATCTCTTCGACAAGGAGGCGGACATGGACGGATCTAGCTTTTCCAGGCTGATCCACAGGTCCTCCTCTGCCGCTAAGATGAACGGATCCGCCAACCAGATATCCGACGAAAAGATGCCCGAGAAACTCGGCCTGGAATACGGAATGGCAGACGATGCTGGAGACTTGGGATCGCAGAAGTTCCAAGTCAAGGAGGAAAAGAAACACGTGAATCGTCATTTGCTGAAATACTTTTCCTCTAGAACTAGAATTAGCTGTAGCATTCGTTTTCACTTTTAACCTCTAACCTCTAACGGCCGAACAATTGATTTGAAACAGCTGGTTCCAAAGGGTAAAAGCATATCGGCCCGGAAGCTAAAGAAGTTGGAAGCCGCTCTTCCCAGCGGTGAAGTTGCAGTCGAAGAGGAGACGAAGAAGGACGAAGACATGGACGATGTCGACCAGAAAGACGATGGTTGCATCGGTGTCGTGCTCAGGGTTTTGGCGAGAATGTGCGATGGCCAACATATCGGTTTGCAGGTCAAGAGGCGATGCTGTAAATTTTACATACTGTAATAATCATAATTATATATAATATGACTTATTGAATTAATTAAGGATTAAATGAGAGATTATCCCTAATAACGGTATAATGCAACTTATTAAATATGCTAATTATAATTATGATTAAGCATAACAAGACTGTGGTTAAATATGCAAATTTATTAATTTATTAATCAAGGATTACCTGAGAGAACAGCCAGACAACATAAAGTCGTTCAACATCGTAGCTGAAACTGCCCAATTCGTGAACCTCGTTTATTCGAACATCAACGGACACAACATCGATTTGTGCGTCCAACTGTTCGAAACTCTGAACGAATTCACTGTGGTTGGTCGAACGAACGAAAGTTCATTTCAATCAAGATTCAATCAACATGATTTCAATCAATATTCAATCAGTATGATTTCAATCAATATTCAATCAGTATGATTTCAATCAATATTCAATCAGTATTCAGTCAGTATGATTTCAATCAATATTCAATCAGTATGATTTCAATCAATATTCAATCAATATGATTTCAATCAATATTCAGTCAATATTCGATCAATATGATTTCAATCAGCTTTCATCTGATTGACAAATCCTTCCCTATATTATATATTATTCATGTATTCAATATTCATATTCCTAACAATCATTCAATCAGGGCAATCAGTTGAATCGATCTGTGATGTTGAACAGTAAAATCATTGATTACATCAACTTCATTCTGAGGGCTGCCGAGTTCAGTGGGTGCAGCATCGACAGTGTTAGTGAAACTCCAGAAATGTGGGGCCGATCAAAATCTTCGAAATAAATTGTTTGATTAAATTTACTTAATCAGTTTATAACATGTTTATGTATATATTTATTAATATAAATTATCAATTTAAAATAAATCATGTTTTAATAAATTAAAATGATATTTTAATTGATAATTTAATTACTTAATCAATATTAATTAAATACTTTGATTTATTGCAATAAATTGATATAATATTTCAATAATTTGTAATAAATTGAAACGATATTTTAATAATTTGAAATATTATTTTAATAAATCATGTATAAATAAATGAAATTATTATTATTATTCAGATTATGAACCTAAAGATGTCCATCGGCAGTTTAACTCTAGCGATGATCGAAGAGAACACACCTGAGAGTCTGTTGGTAGCCAAGGAAGTCAAAGATACTTTGGACAAGGAAGCCATTTATAGGTGCATGATGCAGTGCTACGAAGCCACTCTGGTAAGTTAATTAATTAATTAATTAATTTATTTATTTATTTATTTATTTATTTATTTATTAAATTAATTTGGTGAATTATTTTGAGGTTAATAAATAAATAAATAAATAAATTAATTAATTAGTTAGTATAATTTCCAAGAATTTAAAAGTAATTTAATTTAAGCATTTCTAAATATAATAAATTGCAATTATATTATCCACTGAATGATGTTTCCATCAAGGGTGACAGGACAAAGCTTGATTCTCTCAAAGGAAGTCTCAATAAAAGAGCTATCCAAGCTGCCAAAGAACTGACGAAAATTGCGACTAAGGTCTCCGCAAAAGTTCACAAAAAAAAATAAAAAATTCTGAATGAGAAAATCATTGACTGATAACAACAACTACTTAATTGATTAACAAACTTATTAATATTAATTTAATTAATAAATACTTTATTAATAATTAATAACAACAGGAGGACAGTTCAAAGAATCCGGAATTGAAAGAGAAATTGGACGAAGTCGGATTCGTGTATTACCTCATATTGGCCAGAATGTACGATATCGATCCAAAGTGTCTCTCGAAAGAAGGTTTGAAGTTGTTTGAGTCAAAGAGTTAGTTTGTTATGTTATTCCAAATGGATTCACACTTACATACCATGGCAATCGTATTACGTGGATAAATTATGTTAATTAATTTAGATATTAATCACATCCAGCTGATTACTTATTCAACGTGTTCTTTCAGAGCTCCATCTAACGAACATGCAGATCGAAGCGTTTAATTATTACAAGAAAAATACCATGTCCATCGAGATATTGAAAGATTCTAATCTGCAAAAAGTTAACTTCCGAGTGAAAAACAAGGTCATCATTTTTATGAATTCATGATTATTTATGAATATTTGTAAATCAATATTTTGAAATTCATAATTCGTATTTTTAAATTATTTTAAAAACAAGTAATAGATAAGATATTAAAATTTAATCTTAAAATGTCTTCAGTTGGATATCGAATGTCATTGCAATAATAACGTTTCGTGGTTATTTTTGCGGGAATGCCTGATAAATATTGGCTTTTTAAATTGTTATTTTATGAAGAAATTATTTTCAATTTATTTCTTTATCCTTTGTTTCGTGAAACTTTGAGACAATAAACAATGCCGTTCAGTTTTTTTGGGGGGCAACTTCTCTTTTCAGCTGTTTTCGTTTTTTTTAGAACTCACAGCAAAAAATAGGACCGAGATGCAATTTTTGTTATTTTTTTTTTTCGAAATTTGACACTTTCTGCCTTTGTTTGTCTGAAATGTTTGTTTTAAAACAACCGTCAGAATGTTTTGAGAGAAGAAATAAAGGAGAAATTGACGTGGAACGTGGATAGATCCTCACCTAGTAACAAGATTCGCGACCTCATGAAGTGGTCCAAAGATATATTAATTGATATTTATTACCAGAGAAAAATCCTCTCAAATCCCTTTGCTACGTTCCTAACGAAAAACTGGTGAGATTTATTTTTATTATTTTTTTCCCGATGTTGATATTTACGATTGTTATTGGAAATTAAATTAATTAATTAATCAATACATTTTTTTAAAAAATAGATAAAATAGGCGTTGATAATTCAAATGAATAGATTTAAATGGATAAATTGGCATTTTAATTATTTTAATTAAAAAAAAAACAATTGGATGTAACTTATTCAAAAATGGCCAATTCACGGATTGCCTTATGTTGTCATGGGATCACGGAAGGCTGACGTGGAGCAGGATTGTGCTGATCCTGAGCATCATTATCAATGCCACCATGTTGGCCACGTGGCAGGCACCGAGCACTTTGACTTCCCTTCACATCTCCAAAAATTCATCCTCAGTTCCATCGTCGATTTATGAGTAAGACGTGTATTCGTGAGTAAGGAGTTCAAAGTTGAGTTGACAATACCCACACCCCGTCTCAATCGTGTTCCAAGCTAACAATGTCATGAAATCGGTGGATATATATTTTATTTTTCGTTTTTTGAGTTTTTCTTTTCTGAACCGGGCAGATATCGTCTGCTCGCGAGAGAAAGGTTTGTTTGGGTTTGGTTGCAGCCGATCAATGTCGTTTCTTTACAAACAAAAAAGCATGGAAAACAAAACAAAACAAAAAAAACTTGCTAAAATGCAAAAAAAAAAAACGATGAACTTGAATTATTAACACATCTTTTAATCAAACACACTTCGTCTCGGCATTCCTTCGAGGGAATTGCCCTACTGTCCTCCGGTCGACTGTAGACTTAATCGGTTCTCTGTACGTTTTCTCTTTCAACGAAAAGGCTGCTCTGGAACAGATTGGTGACGTTCTTGAGTCTGGTAATCAACATTTTCATGCTGGTCACCTGGAATGCCCCGATGTCCTTGGCCGACATTCCGAGTTCATACAACGGCACTGAACTGCCAGATGAACTCCACGAGTGAGGACACACGTATAGTCGTTAGATTGTCGTCTTGTTGTTATTGAGGAAGAATCGTTTTACAATATACTGTCTTTTGTAAATATTATTATTAATGTTGTTGTTGTTATTATTGTTATAATTATTATTATTATTCTGCTTGTTAGAAGAAATCTTGTGAATTATATTTTATTTTATTCGAATAGTTGATTTTTGCTAAGTTCTGTGAATTGGAAAGAATTTAGGACTTTTTAATTAATTTTTTTGAATTTTGGTTTGAAATATATTTTATTATTAATATATTTTTATTTGGCGACCTTTTAGGGAAAATTCCAGTTTGATTGACCTCTTTCAGAGCTCTTTCTCGAACCAGATTTTCATTCCTAAAATTCATTTTGCTGTCACAACTGCTAATAAAAAAAAATGCATGTTAAATTTTAATAATTGTTGTTATTAGATGCTTGAACTTGCATGATTCGTAAAGTTTGTTTCATGATGTTACGTTGTTCTTTGATAATCGATTGATTTTGAATTTAAAAAATTTAAAAGCTTTTTTTCAACGAATTATTTCAGTTCTGCACGCTTTTTTCAGTGCATGGTTACTAACGCATTCTGTCTAATTACGATTGTTTTCGATTATAATCGTTGATTGCCGACCGACGATGAAGTTGACACAAGTTTATTCTTCAGTCCAAAGCCAAACATAACGATGGAGGAATATCCGATTGTCATTTACGCCCTCGGTGGAACTCACTGCTTCTTTTCATTCCTTGTTCTTGTCACTTATTTCCTCTCGAACCATCCAACCCTTCCAAGTCTTACCGGTTTGAAGCAGAAGTTTGTGTGAGTTGGAGACCCCATTGCCCTCATTGAGTTCAACTCCTGACCTTAGAAACTTTTTTTTTTGCAAATCCTTTCAGGGGATGGAAAAGCAATAAAAGCGAAAGCGACGAAGAGGTGGAAAAAGTTCACGAATCGAAACTCGAAGTGAAATTCTTCAGCTTCACCACTCTCTACTATTTGGTTCGTATCCCCAAAACAATCGAATATCCGATAATTTTAAATATGAAATCATGATCATCATCATCATAGTCGATGTTGTCCTCTTAGGTTTTCCTGGGAATGTCAGTGGCCGGTCTCATATTCCAGGGCTACTTCTTTGCTTTCCATCTGTTAAACATTGTCAACAACAATCAGCTTTTAAGAGGAGTCATACAAGCTGTGACTCAAAATGGTTTGCAGAATTTTTAGATTATTTCTAGAGACAATTTATACAATTTATGACGCTTTTAAAATATTTAAATTTTTATATTTAAAAATAAAGTTATATTTATCTAATGAATTAATATCTGAAATGGATATGAAACTGAATTTTCAGGAAAATCTTTATTGTGGGTGGCAGTGCTTGGACTTGTGGTGTTTTATTTGTATGGTCTCGTGAGTTTTGCCCTCATGAGAACCTCATTCAATCCTGAAAACGAAATGTATTGTTCCACTCTCTGGCAATGTACAGTCACCGTCATCCATTATGGTCTCGTCGGAGACATCTTTTCAGTCAGTTTTTCTGACTAATTTCTATTTAATATTTTATTTAATAATTCTTATTTAATATCCTAAAATTTCATGAACTTAAATATTTGTAACGAATGCAAATAAAACACTGTCACTGGTGATCTAAAGATTTATATTTTAACATTTTCCAAATAAATTTATCGAAATGCTACCTCTTAAATAACTTCTGAAGATGCACCAACTTAATTTTCTGATATTTTCCAGAAGTAAAACTTATATTTTTCTAACATTTTCTTTTAATTTTCTAACAATTTCCAAATAAAATTTCCTAGAAAGTCATCAGCCATCCAGCTGAAAACACATTCTACAGATTCGGTTTCCTAGTCATTTTTCACATGTCCTTCTTCATCTTCATCACTACCATCGGTCTGAACATCATCTTTGGTATCATCGTTGATACGTTCTCCGAGCTAAGAAATCTCAAGGTTTGTTTTGAGTTGTTTCTGATAAAATAAATTATATTTATAGATTAAAATTCGTCTTATTTTTGTTGTTGTTTTCAGTGGACTGCCGAGAGGGACATGATAGACACTTGCTTCATCTGCAGTAGGAGTAGCTACGACTTTGAACATCATGGACAAGTAAGGCTACAAGCTTTTGTAAGATCAAGTCAAACTATTTCTTCTGTATTTCCTTATCAACCATTCTTTCGATTTAATAAAGAAAAAATGCGAGATTAATGAAAATAAATCGTTTAAAGTCTTTTAAATGTTTCTTCTTTAGGGATTCGAACATCATATCAATCAGGAGCATCACATATGGGCCTACATTTTCTTCTTCATTCACTTGCACGACACAAAACAGAGCGATTACACTGCCCTGGAGTTATATGTCCACAGATTGGTAGTGAAATCATACTCTTTCATTTTTGTTTAAAATTTTAGAATTTTTATTGCCATTTTTCTGTTTACTTTTGGAATTTAATTCAATCAATTCTCGTGTTTTTTTTTTTTGAAATAATAATTCAGTTAAGTCAAGAAAAGAACGATTTCTTCCCTCTAAATCGGGCTCTTTCGCTCAGTGCCATGGACGAGGATTCTACTGAGTCGAAGGTGGACGAACTCCTCCGGCAGATCCACCACTTGGTGGAGAAGCAGCGAGAAGAGGTTACCTAATCATTGTACCTGGATTGTTGGAAACAACAGTATCAACGTGTGTCTTTAATAAATGGCATCCAAAAGATTAGTGAGGGTTGTTAACGTTTAAACGTTTAAATATTTTGACGAATTAATTTCAAGGATTCGAGGAAGAAAAGAGAAGAAGAGAGACAGAAACAACTTCGATGGAAAGAAGAGCATCGAATTGCTCTCCTGCAGACTCACGCATCCATGGACCTCACTGACCCTCTGAACCAGCAAAGAAGAAATTCACAACTGAAAACACAGGTCAGGAAGAGATTAAGAAATTCGTTTGTGAAATCATAATACCTTTAAAATAATAATTGTGAAAATATTGTAAAAACGGAAAATATAATTCGATATCAGATGTATCGTCAGAAGCAATGGCCGGCCCATTCCTTGCAAAACCATCCAAACGATACGACGAGCAATGAAAGCGGCAAGCGCCGTCGTAAGAGCAGCGACCAGGAAACCAACGAAACCTCTTCGTCGTCGGCCGAGTTGTCTCAAATTCGAAAGGATTCACTGAGGAGCTACAAGTTGGTGGAAGAAACAGGCGAGGAGGAGATGGACGAGAATCTGGTCGGATCGGAGTCTCCGGGACCCGAGATGTCAGGAAGTCAATCGGATTACATGTCGGGAGACCAGCGTGAAGAACGTGCCAGAAGGACGTCTCAGTCGTTGAAGCAGAAGTCGCTCCAGCAGCTGATTGACTTCAGTGCCGACGATCCGTTCGCTCCATCTTCCTATCCCTTTATCGATACTATGAGCCAGGCAGATGAAAGCAGAGGTTACCAACAGTCGCCTCATCAAGATGAATTGGAATCAAATTCGAGTTTCCACAGAAACATCCACGTCGAAGCCAGCATCTCCCCGAGAAGTGTCCAGGAATTCCCAGCTCCAGCCGAGGAATTGAAGCAGATATTTCCTAGGAGAAACACCTACCAGCACGGATATGCCCCATCGGTCATCGTGACTTCTTCCTCTTTAACTGAAAGAAGTTCTTTGGACGAACAGACCCCTAAACACTTTGCAGACCAAGCCGACCACGTCCATCCCCCTTCTTATTCCACGCACCTGATTAGCACCACACCCCTGATGTCCGCAGATCAGTCGCTTCCACGAAGAGAAGGCGAACAGCTACTCGCGTCGTCGAAGCGTCCGGGTATTTACAGCAGATCTGATTTTGGGACGCAAGGAGCTGCCTCTCAGGTGTACGGTCCTCAGATGTTGTTGTGTGCGACTACACCGAGAGAATACCCCGTGTCTTCAGCTGCCAAATCTCAATCGAGAAGTCAGCCGGTCTCTCGCTACCATTCTCATTTTCAGCAACAGTCCTTTCCAATATTTTCCCCGATCGTAGAAGGATCGGCACTACATGGGAAGCCGCTGGAGTTGGTAAGCCTTGGTCAGGAAGAAAGAGAGAACGAAGAGAATGCCAGCGAAGAAGCAGCCCGAGCTCTCAAATCCACTTCCGTTTAACGACTCAAAAGACGAAAAGAAAATTAATATAATATAAAAAAAAACTAATGACTTTTCATGACTTTTTGAGCTAATATGAAGCAATATCGATAATATCAATAATATGCACCTAGTTCGTGTTGTAAATCTGGTAAATTTTGTTTCTCGTCACGATTTGTGTTCGACTTTACCGTCTCATAACGGCGTGTCACGGCCCGACGTGTACCTACCAGTGGTAGATTCTACCACTAGATGTTAGCAGAAACATTTTGAACAGCACAGCACCGTTTTTTTTTTTATTGTCCACATTGATGTCTCCACAGTTGTTGCCACTGTGTTTAATTTCAATTGTTGCTACGACGTTTTTTTTGTTTTTTTTTTGCTGATTTTTACTCAATTTTTATGCAATTAGGGTTTAAATATCTGCACCACGTTCTTCTTAAAAACCAGAACTAAAACACGATATTTTTTTTTGTCGCCACCTAGCGACGGTTGACATGATGCCCGCTTCCTGAAAATAAATTTTTAAATCTTGCAAATTATAAAAAAAAACAAAACAAACAAACAACAAAAAAAGCTTTCGACACGAATTCAATCAAACTTGTGGCAAACTCTCCTCTGGAGATTTTTTTGAGAAAAGAATTACACTTTCTAAATTGAAAGTCTGTCAAATACGATTTTTAAAATATTGTTTCACAAGAACTTTACGACCTCCACCTTAGAACGGCTCAACTTATATACACGGTACTGTTAAATTAACCAATTATTATTAATTAGGTTAATTAATATTAATTAATAACGTTCGTGTTATGGACATCCCTAACTGTCACATTCAACTAGGATTTCCTGATTTGCGCGAGTTGCTGGACGCTTGGAAAGTACCAATAGGTACTTTGGATGCACCGAGATATTTTCATTACGCAGTCACTTATTCCGTCCAAGGTCTTCCCAACCATTCGATCCAACATGGTGTCGAAATTGCTGACGTTGGCAGCAAATCCTATAAAGAAAAGACCTGGAAGAATTGTAGAGAAGATAAATAGAGGCTGTCGTAGGATAAACAAAGTCAAGTTTCTAGTTAAAAACCTGCTTTTCCTCCCACAGTTCCATAAGGCATCGATTGCCTGACGATTTGAATTGTTCTCGGAGCGTTGAAATCCGTGGCTGAAATAAAAAACAAAACAATTTATGCTAAATAATAAGGTTTAATTGGAAAATTAAGTGGTATATTGCAATAATAAAAACGTATGATGTCTTTTATGATTTCAATTTACTCAAAATAATTAATTTAGAATCAAAACTAAACGTGAAAATGAAATAATCTCTTTTGTCATCTTAATTTCGAGACATATTTGTTCACGCCAAATGCGATACTCAAGGAAAACTTAAAATAATAAAATAATTTAAAATAAAATAATTATTATTAAATAATAAATTAAAATATTAAGTCGTGTGACTAACTTCCAACCATCCTTGCCACGTGAGAACATGCAGATTTGTTTTGGAGTTCCTCGCTGGTTAACCTCGTTCTCCCAATGAAACTTTCAAGAGTCGATTCGCTGTATACGTGATCGATTTTATTGAAATCATGCACCCATTTCTGAGTTATCTGCAGTGATAAATTAAGAGATTAACTTCATGGAATTGTCCAATCTGGAAAACAAAAATCACAAAAAACCACTCACACAAATACTTCCTCCAGTACTCGGAATCACAGCAACTCTCAGTTTTTCCTCAGTTCCAAAAGGATTCATCGTACCTTGAATTGAATTTCCTTTCCTTTTTATATAATTTCACTAGAATTATTTATCCCAAGAAATTGGGGACCGACCGTCAATGAAAAACGACAAGTCTCTGGTCTTCTCGTAAAGAAATGAATAAGTATCTTCGAAACACTTGATGCTGCCTTTCGGAAAACTGGATATCATCAGTTTTGCCAGACCGTAAAGTTTGCCTTGAGTATCACATTTGGCGTGAACAAATATGTCTCCACCTCGAGATGATAAAAGAGATAATTTAATTTTCATGTTTAGTTTTAATTTTACATTAATTAATTTGAGTAACTTTAAATCATAAAAAAACTCATTTGTTGATTTAAAGAGTAATTGTCAAAAATAATATTTAAAATAATAACTGTAACGTTTGTAAAAAATATTAAGTAAATAACAAGATAATAAATAAAATATTTTATTCATTTCTCACCAGTGTCAGGCATATCCCCTAAGGCTCCTCTTCTGTAATAATATGGAAATTTCAACGAGGAGTTTGCAACCTTTAAGTAATTTAATAAAAATGAATTTAATCCTCAAAATCCAAAATATTTACCGATAATTAGGCAATTTTAAATGACCCATTTCGATTAATTCAGCTAACATTACTTCATATTGTTGGATCCCTGGATCCCGGGTCACAACAATATTCATAATACTTTGTTGCATTGAGTTGACATCATTTTATACGACTATAAATTTTTTTGCAAACATTGAAAATCATTTTTAAATTTTAAATTTTCAACATTTCTTCAGGGAAATTTAAACAAAAAAAAAGTTGATTTTTATTTTATTTTTTCCCAAAATCGACCAAAAATCAAAGACTCACCAAGGACCAGACGTTGTTTCCAAAAGCAATTCCAGCTTCAATAATTTCATCGCTGGAACTCGTGTTTGGAGAAATTTTTTCGATGAAAGACGACAAATTGGCAGCAATCCGAACGCATTCCGTGAAATTTGCCTTTTCTGACAAGTGTATCCAAAGATACAGTGCGTGCTGTCTGAGATCCGTCAAAACCTGAAATAAATTATGACTGTAATTATTATTATAAATTATTATTATTATTCATAATTTGTAGCTTCGCTATAATAATTTGTTTTCATTTAGAATCGAACGGTTAAATGTATATAAGTGACGATGCTCAAACGTTAAAATATCCAAAATCTCACTGAAATTTAAATTAAGTTTAATAATTTAATAGTTAAATTAAATTTAATAATAAATAATTGTATTAATAATAATAATAATAATTAAGTTACATTAGGCTGCGGTGTTCCGACATACTGACTCCATGATACTTTGAATGACAAGAAAAATAAAATCAAGATGTTTCTCGAAAGGAATTGAAGCATTTTTCAGAGCAGAAATTCTGCAAACGGACAAAGCAATACGTTTTATACAAAGCAGTATTTAGCTTTATAGTGTAATTTAAATAGATTTCTTAACAAATAGAAAACTTTAAATAGATTTCTTGACGATCACATGAACCATGCCACAAACCGTTCTCTTTGAACGCACTGGTGCGGTTTTTCTTTTGAATTTGACGGTGAAACAATGGTTGGCTTGGCAAAGTCTGCCCTGGTTACTCTCCAACCGAAGCACGAATATCTTTTTGGGATCTGATTTGATGGATATCAATTAGTGAAATTTAATGGTAAAAAAATATCTTGAGTGCATTTTGGTGAATTGATATTACAAATCATAACTGAAATTCATCAATAAAACGAATAAAATGAGTTAAAATGTCGGTAAAAAGAAGAATTTGATTTTTCTCTGTTCAGCAAACATAGATGGTTATGGTTGTATTTGTAGAAAGAATTAACATAAAATTCTCTTGAATATCCGAACACATTTAATATATTTAACGTAACATTTGTTTTTAAATGTAATAAATATATAACATCAAAGTTTGTTTATAAGTCTGCTACAATGTTCAGATTTTGGACATGCAAATGGCCATAAACATGGCACGGTGAATTAAAAGAATACTCCCATGTTTTGAGGAACGTCTGTTGTTACTGAGAATTTCATTCAAGTTACGATGATTAGCGGCGACTCTGATCGTGGAATCAAGCCATAAAAATCGTAAACGTCTTGAATAGATGGATCCACGTTTGATATAATTTCGCATTCTTTAATCTAAGTAATGATCATTGTATTTTTTTACGCTTCACTGGTTTTCTTCAATCCCGGCGCCTCTCGATATACAATCCAATCGCAGACACCCTCATGCTTTTCTAAATCTTTTGCTATTTTCAAATAAACTAATTTGAGAAATAAAATCTTGTATTTTGTGAAATATTCAATCAAAAACTCTGAATAAGTCAATGAAATCTCTCGAATTTACACATTTAAACATTTTGCCGAGAATATGAACTATGAATTTCATACTCTACTTTCAGGGACTGAGATAAAAAAATAAATAAATATTTAATATTCTGTCAAAGAAGCCTCGATTATTCATTAGGACGAACCCCTAATTTGATTGAAATGATAGCGATTGAAACATGGCGTTATGATCAATCACCAACCATCCTATCCTCACCAACCATTTTCAACAACTTTTTAAAATCGTCTAACAACCGACACATAACAATAACAACATCAGCTTAACCAAACAATGGACCACAATCTAGGACTATCAATCTCAATCATTATCAAAACTCTCCCTCTCTTTTATGTTCATGTCTCTAACTAATAAATTTGGACAAAAAATTCATGAAAATCACCGCTTTCAAATGCATAGCTCTTGGATTTCTTGAATTAAATTTAAATCCTAAATTATTTTCGATTAAAGGTGATATTTGTTGTTTATTTATTTATTAATCTATTTATTTATTTATATTTGCTTAAATCTTAATTCTAATATGGATTTATTTTCGTGTGAATTTTGCGTGTTTATTGGCAATTAATCCTCGCCATGATGTGAGCGATAATACGAGGTTTTGTGAAGGCCGTGCAGGCGGAAGTAATCGCTGAAGTAATGATGGATCCTCAAAATCGGATTTTCTCGTGCAAGTCGTATTAAATGCTAAATTCTGACTGCATTTGAACATTATTTTTAAAATTAAATTTAAAATTAATTTAATTAAATTGTTTTTATTTTTCAACAAATCATAACTGGAAAAAAACTGCAAAAGTAGCTTCGTGACTGTTAATGTTTCGAATTCTGTCATTGATTAATGTAACCTTAAATTGTAAATTTATCGAAATCTCAAGATATTTCTTTTGATTTAAATTTAAATTTTATTCTTAATTTTAATTAAAAACATTCTTTTTGTTTTCTTTTAAACCATTTTTTTAACGAATATCCGTTTTAAAAGTTAAAACTTATTTTGCATCATTTTTAGGAGGATTAATAAGGCTATTTTCATAAAGAACTCTTCAGATGATAAAGTTCTTCAATACTTGGGAAATACCAATACGTGCTTTGGATGCATTGAGATATCTTCATAAGACAATCGTTTATCCCATCCAGTGTTTTCCCGACCATGTGATCCAGCATGATGTCGAAATTGGTAATACTGGCAGCAAAAGCTACAAAAAAGTTGCCTGAAAAGACACGGATCGTTAGATATCAAAGTTATCCGTCAAATGTCAGGTAATTGCAGCTGCATTTTAAAATATTTAAATGCAAAATTAAATCAAAACATGAAACTATTAGAAAAAAAAACCACACCTGCTTTGCCACTGACAGTGCCAAACGGTAGAGCTTGTCTGTAAATCTCTACCACTTCGTTTGGATTGGGATCAGAGCCTTAGAAATTCATAAACAAGAATTAATTTTGGATTTATTTATTTATTATTATTTAAATTTGTTAAAAATGTTATTAATTTACTAATAAATAATGAGGCAGTTTAATAAAATAGTTTGTAACTCCCTTCACGATCGTTGATGTTCAAGAAAGAGAATTAAAGAAGAATTTTTGGTCACTACATCCAACTAACTTCCGTCCAGTCTTGCAACATGTGAACACGAATCTTTGTTTTCCAATTCCTCGCCTGTTGTTCTCGTCCTTCCAATGAAATTTGACAGAGTGGTGTCGTTGTACAAATGATCTATTTTTTCAAAATTATGCACCCATTTCTGAGATATCTGAAATCGATGAAAATATCCTTTCGAAATATGCCTGTGCATAAATGTGAAGGTTTTTAATGCCATGCTCAGTTATCTTGTCGCGGGACATATTAAATAAATATCATTTGCGATATTTATGAGTTTAATTAAATATTAACTTAATATTAAACTCAAATTATATTCTTCATCTCCATTGGACTTACGCAAAAGCTTCCTCCGGTACCCGGGATAAGAGCAACTCTTGTCCTTTCCTCAGGTCCGAATGGGTTTACAGTTCCTTGAGAAAAAAATCTCAGACTATTAATTGATTAATTAATAATAAAGTTTAACTGATATTTTACCATCAATGAAGAGTGATAGGTCTCTGGAGTCCTCGTATAGGAATGAATAAGTGTCTTCGAAGCACTTTATACTTCCTTTGGGAAATTTAGAGATAAACAACTTTGCCAGTCCCCATAACTTTCCGAAAGTGTTGCTCTTGGCATGAACGAAAATATCTCCACCTCAAAAATTTTTGATTTCAAATTCAAATTAATATCGCAGGTTTATTTAAGTTTAGGCAACGATAAGTTTCTGAGGTGATATTCAGAAAAAAGTCGGAGAATTATGTAGAAATTTAAAATAACTTTAAAATCAGCCATTTTTCAGTCAGGAAACCGTTATTGTTCAGTTAAAATTAGAACTATAAATCAATAATTCAGGAAAACTTCTAACCTGTGTCAGGCATGTCTCCAAATGCTCCCTTTCTGTAGTAATGTGGAAATCGCAACGAGGAATTTGGAACCTTTAGATGTACGTTTTTGAATTTATTTGTATTGTATGCTTATTTAGGATTTTAAATAACTTGATAACGTTAATAATAACTTTATTTCATGCTGCAACTTACCAGGAACCAGATATTATTTCCAAATCCCACACCGGCTTCTATTATTTCGTCGGACGAATTTGATTTCTGAGGAATTTGAAGCACAAATGAAGACAGATTGGCAGCTATTTTAATGCACTCCGTGAAGTTTGCTTTTGGTGACAAGTGAATCCACAAATGTAGGGCGTGCTGCCTGATATCAGTTATGACCTGGATGGCAAAGACTTGAATGTCACTAACCTCCCTTACAACTTCCAAAAATTGTACGCTTTTTTAAAGTTTATTTATTTTATTTAATTCGTAAATTACGTTTGGCTGAGGAGTCCCATTAAATTGACCGAATGTAGAGAAGAGCAAGCCACACGAAATCAGATAATTCCGGAGGAAGTGATTCATTTTCGACGAAAGTCTAAAACAAGAATCGAGTTGAAACTCTTAAGAGAGTTTAAATAGTTACCTACCAAAGTTCACACATACGAATTACGCTCGCAAAATTTATCTACTTTATTTTCTATTACCTCTTTGAGAATAATAAAAGTTAATTAGATAGATATTATTATATAAATGTCCTATTTGATGAACTTTAACAAATTCCTCCGAATAAATGTAAAGACTTATTATTGAAATGTTTGTCAGAGAAATATCGTTTGAAATGAAGATCAAAAGGCCAATCTCGTACAATAGGTGCTGGCTTATGAATTGCAGGTGACGTATTTTTTTGCTTTTAACTCCAAATCGCTATAAATTATTGTAAATTTAAGATTTTTATGAAATCCTGCATTTATATCATTTTAATCACTTTTTTCCACAACCTGCGCCCAAATTTTACCGGGTTTTACAACTTTGCCTGTCTTTCGGTTTAGTTTTCTTTTTGTTTTTATAACAGCAGTTTATTCTGCTTTTATAATATTCATTTTGAAAATTTATTATTTAAAATTACGTCCTGCAATTCCTAACAAGTTTAGAACGGTAAAATTATGCCAAAACAGCTTGGAGTGAAAAGGCAGTTAAAAGTCATAATCACCACAGCTTCCAAGCTATTGAAATTGATCGTGGAAGACAAATTTTAAAAACATGGATGGTGACAAGCTTTTGATCTTCTGTCACCAAAATTCAGTCACACAAAGAGGCTCCTCGGCACCTAAGTCTACTAGTTAACCCTAGGTCCATACCCCCTTCGGTCCAGGCAGGGCTTCGTTACTTGACGCGATATCTACCTAAAATGTAGACTTACAAAGCGCTTTCTTTCACCAACTCGATAAATATGCAAATTAATTTTTATTTAACTTCCTCATCTTGAGAAATCAAAAGCTTTCTGAGTAATGTCCTTGAAGACATTACAGTCAAATTCTAAACTGAAGTGTGACACAATGCAGCTCAAATCAATTTGAAACAGGTTAGAAAGTTATGAAGATTTATCACCATGACTGAATCATACATTTATCATTAATAATGACAGACTTAGTAAAACTCTAACTGACATGAGTCCCCATTTATGCCTTTAGTAACAAAATACAAAAATCTGTGCATAATTTATGCGGAGTCCATAATAAAATGATTTCATTATAAATTCCTGAGCCTTCCAATTTCTTCAACGCCTGGGAAATACCAATACGTGCTTTGGATGACTTGGGATATCTTCATGATGCAATCGCTTATTCCGTCCAATGTTTTCCCGACCATGCGGTCCAGCATGGTATCGAAGTTGCTGACGTTGGCAGCAAAAGCTATGAAGAAAAGACCTGAAAAAATAATATTTATAAAGCTTAAATATAGTTCAACACTGATTAAATTCAATAAATTAAGGATTAAGCTCTAATACGAAATGTCTGTCATGCTTTAATTTGTGCAAAATTTATGAAAATATTCCAGACCTGCTTTGCCACTCACAGTCCCATATGGTTGGGCTTGTCTGGCAATCTGTACTGTCCTGGGTGCATTAAAGTCTGTGCCTTCAAGAATTTTCGGTCAAATAAACTTTAAGCGAGAGAATTAAATTGCAGAAATGCTCAAATTGAATTTCAAATAATTGAAAATGTTTGTAAAAGTATATAACAAAACGACTAACTTCCAACAATTCTTGCCACGTGAGAACATTCAGATTTGTTGTGGAGTTCCTCGCTAGTTGGCCTCGTTCTTCCTATGAAACTTTCAAGAGTCGATTGGTTATATACGTGATCGATTCTGTTAAAGTTGTGTACCCATTTCTGAGTTATCTGAAATTAATGAATTGATCGATGATATCTGAATTACCCTGGATGAAAAACTAGCTGTAACTCTAAAAATGTCTTTAAATATCAATACTTAACTATTATTAACTGATGTTGACTAACATTTAATCAAACATACGTTGACCATCAAAGAACTTACACAAATGCTTCCTCCAGTACTTGGCATGACAGCAATTCTTTTCCTTTCCTCGGACAGTGGAGGCGCATTCATGGTACCTGTTGAAATGTGAATTAAGTGTGAATAATAACTTCGATTCATTAATGAACGGAGATTTATTTGAGACTTAATTACCATCAATAAAAAGTGATAGGTCTCTGGAGTCCTCGTATAGGAATGAGTAAGTGTCTTCGAAGCACTTTATACTTCCTTTGGGAAATTTAGAGATAAACAACTTCGCCAGTCCCCATAACTTTCCGAAAATGTTGCTCTTGGCATGAACGAAAATATCTCCACCTCAAAAATTTGAAGGATCGTAAATGATAGAGTCAATAATATTAACAACGCGGATTAATTTAATCTTAGGCAAGCATAAGTTTCTGAGGTGGTATTCTGTTATTATAATTTATTAATTAACCTGTATCTGGCATATCTCCTAGCGCTCCTTTTCTGTAGTAATAAGGAAATTTCAAAGAGGAATTGTAAACCTTCAAATGATTTGTTTTTATTTTGAGAAATTCAATAGCGATAAGTCCTTCCAGTCAATTTAAATCCTATTGCTACTCACTAAGGACCAAAGGTTATTCCCAAATCCAACTCCTGCTTCTATAGTTTCATTGGTACCATCTGGATTTCGAGAAATTTGGTCCACAAATGAGGAGAGATTAGCAGCTATCTTTGCGCATTCAGAAAAATTGGCCTTTGCTGACAAGTGTATCCAAAGATTCAGAGCGTGTTGTTTGAGCCCAGTCATGACCTGATTAAACCATAATTAAAATAAAAAACTTTTAAAATGTAATCCGAATATTTCCTGTAATTATCATGAAACCATTCTTTCAACAAAATGATTTCTGACAAACATTTTGACATAAATCGATCGAGAAACTTCGTACTACAGCGATTTAATATAATTTATAATTAATTAATTTATAATAAATTTAGAATTAGTTACGTTTGGTTGAGAAGTTCCATTGTATTGACCGAATGCATTGACCATCAAACAACAGAAAATCAAGTAATTCCTGATGAGAAACATTTTCAGTGAAAGTCTGAGAATCAAGAAACGAGTTGGAACCTATGCTTAAATAAATGGCACTAGTGTATTCATACGAATGACACCCAACAAAACTTACATTTTTGAAAGTTGAGTAATGCTTCTCTGTTTCTAGTTTTGTGGGAAAATTTTAAAAATTAAGTACAGTTAAAGTAATTGTTAGACAGAAGTTATTTACAGTATATTTAATTTCTGACGATTTACATTTTATTACATATTGGAATAAAATAAAAACTGAATTATAAGTTATAGTACAAAACCTTAAAATCTTTTTATTGAATTATCAAATTTAAATTCAAACTTAAAATCCTTATTTGGCAAACATCACGAACCATCTGCACTCGTACCCTCAGGGACGTCCGGATTTGCTATCTATAAACACTTATCTCCTTAAAATCGCTAAAAATAATTACTATTAAATTACAAGTTTAGGGTTTTAGATTTCAAATTACTTTCATATAAATTGATTTTATTTTCATTAATCCATGTCTTATAAACCTGTCAGGCAGTGTCACAGCTGGCATTCATCAAAGTTTGATCCAAATGACTTAAACAAATTTTGATGTTTACTAGTCTAACAGATTTCCATTCACTGTTCTCGCCATAGAGACCTGATAAAAAAAATTAATTTTTGATTATTCCTTTATTATGCGTTTATTTTTATTTTTATATTTTTAATTCTCGTGTAATGAATTAGTACAGAATTGGCAAAAATGTATTTTATAAATGACTAACTCCATCTTCCTGCAGCTTCCTGGTATTAAGTATATTGTTTACTTGTTTTTCGGTTAAATTAAAAGCGCTAAATTATTAATATTATTTTAAAAAGATTTCTCTAGCAAAACGTACTATATCAAGTCTTGCTCTTTAGAGATTCAAAAATTATTTTTTTGTATTTTTTGAACATTAACGAAAGTTGGTATCATTGAATATTAAATTTAAAAATAACTGCACAATTTGTCAAATTTCTATCAACAGACGCCCGCTGGAAACGCTCTGAAAGGTCATAATTCTTCATTTAAAATTCATATTTATACTGATAAAAAATTTAAATAAAAAATTTCAAAGTCGAGAAGAGAAACAGAAGTTTGAAACGAATTGAAGTCAATCCTTCAAAGACTCACGGGCTCGGATTTGGGGCAAACTGCGGCCAATATCACGACCATCTCCGGGTTTAAAAGTTAATGACTGTAAATTTCCCATTGTAAAATGAAATTGCACTTTCTATTAGTTCTTCTCAAGTGTTCCATTTCAAAGCTTGTGAAATTCGAACTTTAGGGAAGGCTTTAAATTTAAAATTACTTTAAAGTACAGAAATATGACATTAAATTTTTCTCTACAACTCGGCACAGGCTAGCATTGAAAATGAAGTTTATTGTTTTCTTTTGGAGTTTCGAAATCTCACGCTATGAAAGGGAAAGACGTCTCTATAGGATTAAGTCTTAAAAGAAGTTTATTCATTCCATTCTCATCAATCATTTTCCTGCTGTAAGGACTATTAAAGCCTTACAAAGGATTCTCAAAAACACCATTTGATTAATTACAAGAATTCTATGCCCAATGTTTAATCTCTCCTTGGATTCTTCAATATATTTTTATTCTGTAAACTCAGGTATGTTGCGAATGAAAGTACGTTGTTGTCTCAATGCTTCAACGTGGTCACATTCTTTGCGTATCGGTCGTGTCATGTGTAGTGCGTGTGAATTTAGTAATTTTTGTCGTTGTTATTAATATAACGAGTCAAGGTGTACAATATTGCAAGCACTTCTTTTCTGTTCACTCGCTGCAAGAAATGAAGCAACTATTGAGATTCATTACAAAACGTTCAATCGACCTTTTAGACTCGTGATCTGTTGTTTCAAGACATTGCGCAGTAAGCATTGAAGTGTAACAACAAATGTTTTCGAAGGCCCTAATAAAGTCATATAAATTTAAATAAAATTATTTCCAAAAATGACAACTTTGAAATGCAAAAGTAGAGACCGAACATTTATAATTCAAAGTGCAGTCGTTTAACGTCTGTCGTAAATTGTAGATTAAAAAGTCGAATTGTCAGAGACATGAAATGGAGACTCCACTTAAACATACGAGTCTCTTTTCAGAGTGTTTCTAATTCTCTTCAGGTCACGCAAGACCTGCACCGTCATCAGCTCCATCATCCACCTACTAAAAAGTCGTAAATTCCAGTTCACTAACTACAAATAAGTATCCTCTTAACTAAAGAAGTTATTTACAGAATATATTCCAATTCAAGAAGACTGGCACGATCGATGAAACAATGACTTTCGCCACTTGATCTGACAAAATTTGCTGAGAGCATCCCGTTAGATTTGACAAAGTAAAAGGTAAATCATTAAAACGATTAAAATATGAACACTATTTCCTACTCAAGCGAATATATATCTAGACGATATCTAGATATCTAGACATATCTAGATGTCATCCTTCCTATATCCCTGCATCGGGCAACTAGTTGTGTATTGTCTCAATATTTCATAATCCCCAAGGACGCTGTCATTTGCAGATTTTCCGCTCTACGAAGTCCAGTCGACTATTTTGCACAAGGTCCTGACGCAGTCAAAGCTTTCTTGTTCTGATTCGAGGAATTGAAATTCCTATCCCCTCGTCCTATAGAGATTCTGACTCGCTGTCTTCCGTCCCGAAAACGGCAGCAACAACCGCAACAAAACTTGATAGATGGTTTCTTACACTGAACGCAGAGGATACGCTTGAACTCTCGCTGGAAGTTTTCATTCAGCCAACCGTACAAGACGGGATTGGCACAGGCAGATCCCAGTACAAGCAAATGGCAGACTGCGAACACGACACCGGTTTCGTCGAAAGAGGTGATGAGGTCGGGGTTGAGATCGGCCACGATGTTGATGATGTTCAACGGCATCCAACTTCCGGCGAAAACCAGGGCGATCATCATCAGCAGTCGATTCGTTTTGCGCTCTCTGTCTGCCCTTCTCTTACGTGCTTTCCCACTTCTTCCCAGACTTTCTGAAGCTTCGTCGGTCGGTTTGGACCGAGACCAGAGTCTCTTGCTGGGCGACAGACGTCTGACAAACTGCTGAGCGCGAATCTTGAGGTACGAAGAAGGACGAGAAGGTGGAGTGGAAGAAAGCTGCTGGATACTATCCAAGTTTTCCAGGCTTTCCGGACTGCTTTGCTGGCCAGACGGACAGGGAACTTCGAGTGCCCTGGACTGTGAACATGCCTGCGAGTCGAGAACGGCCTCAGCGACTTCGTGTCTCACTGTTGCCTGACAAATCTCTGTCGTCTTATCGGTCAAGGAAATTTCCGTTTCGTCGATTTTCTGCTGATCTGCCAAAGCTGATCTGTCCGTTGAGGACCAAGGAAAGAAAAGAATCCTTTGTTTGATCGGTCGGCTGACTTCCAGGTTTCGATTCGACGCTTGGTTGCCCACGGTCATCCTGTTCTGCAATTTGTTACAGATGCGTGCGTGGGCCACGGACAGCACCATAATGGGAACGATGTATTGGACGAGCATCGATGCGATCGAATAGGCAGCTTTCCAGTCGGAATATTGGGGATCCTCGAAGCAAAACTCCTTCACGCACAGCCATTGAGTGGGTTTGACGTGCTGCAACGTGTTGAAGACCAGCATCGGACACGACAAGAAGAGTGACAGAAGCCAGATGCTGAGGAGGACAGCGGTCGACCAAATTGGCTGGAGAAGAATGTCCTTATCGGTCGGTCTGACGATGAGCTTGAATCGATCCAATGCGATGGCGGTGATGCTGAACGTGGAAACGAACACGTTCGTTCCCGCCACCATCGGCACGAGTTTGCACATCAAGGTGCCCAGCTTCCAGACTGTCGTGGACGCTTTCAATAGGTTGAAGGGCTGAGTGAAAAGGCAGAGTATCAAATCCGATGTCGCCAGGTTGAGAATGAGGAGATTTCTCGGCGTGCGCATGTGGCAGTTGGCTAGAACCACGTAGCAAACGAGTCCGTTGCCGAGAGAACCGAAGATGATCAGAGCCAGGTATGCGGAAGTCAGGGAAGCCTGGGTTGCCGGTTCGAACTTGGACCAGGACGACTTGCAGGCGTTTTTGTTGAGGATGCTGGCCTCGAAGTCGGATACCAGGATTTGAATGTCGTTGCCGAAAGTGATGGTTGAGTTTTCCTCGTATATCCACGAATCGTCTGGTCCCGGCTCGCGCACTAGCGTACAGACTCCTCCCATTCTGTTGCTGAGCTTACAAGCAATAAAATCTTGTATCAAAGGTTTATTGGTTATCAGGCGATAAAATTCGTGTCCGACTTAGCCTAATGTACATTTGTAGAGACACAATGAAAAGTGACCTCCGACAACGCAATAAGCAATCCTCGCGAAATCAGCATCGAAGGAGTTTGCAATCTCCATTTTAACGCAAGAATTTGTCTTCGCCACCTGATGTTCATTAGCACAAGAATAAAAAAAAATAAATATATGGGATCCTGAAAGAAAAAAAGAGCGGAATTGTGACCAGAAATAAGAAAAGTTGCGAACAAATGTGAGTTACATCTGGCGGTATTATGTCGTTAACCACGATGCTTATGAATTTTCAGGAAATACGATTATTAGCGTTCCATAAAATTCCAACGAAAGCTGTCATCGTCATGAAACTTCGACTCTTAATCGTCATCAGTCCCTCTACGTGATCATCCCCAGGTATCCACTGGGGGAGTATTGTTTTTGAGACGGCAGAGGGGAAGAAAACAAAGTGCCAAGAATAATTGCCGCAGTAATTGTTGCACGGACGATGAATCCTGAGTTGATTGATGGATTTTCTTTCCTCCAGCGGTTGATTAGACCACATGCTCCATCTTAATCATTCCCCGTCCTATTGACCAAAAAATAAATATTTTTTTTCAAATCATTTTCTTCTCTTTCTTGCGAAATATCGGCTTTTCTGACCTTTAAGGGGGAAATAGTTAAACTGGAAAGGATTGCGATGATTTTAGTGCGACTCATTTAAAATTTATGTCCCGTAGATTGTACTCATCTCTCACAGGATAGTTGGGTCGTTTGGGGTGGATTTGAGCGGCTTGGAAATCCCAAGGTTTGTGAATTCATTGACCTGTTTTTGAAACTAAGTAATTATGGTCGTGGTTGAAATTATACTTTATAAAATTCAGTCCATTTCAGACATTTGATTTATTCAATTAGAATTTATTATACAGCAAACTGTCTTATCAGCACCTGCGATCTCCAAATCTGTTGGTCAATGTTTGCCGACACGCTCAAGCATTTCTGGTGGCCATTAGTGGGCCATTCCTTCCATTTTCAGAAAAAGAATAAAAAAGAATAAAAAAAAGATTGAATTTCAAATACAATTGCTGTCTGATGAAAATGCAATCTGATGAAATAATTCTAAAGGTTTTAACAGATACTCATAATCCGGTTAGCTCTCGTTTCTCTGAAAACCTTCAAAAATGCATTGAAAAGAGAAAATGGAAAATTTTCATCCTAAACTGAAAAAATAAATAAATAAATAAATAAAAATCCAACTTGCCCGGCCTCATTGACGTCCAGAAATTAAGAATAAAAGAAGACAAAACATAGTTTAAGTCCACATAAATCCTTTCCGATCCTGGCGATCGTAAGCACAGGAAGGCAATTTTTAACAACAATTTGAACGAGACAAGATTCAAAATGAGGCCACTTTATTTTCCATTCGGCGATCATATTGTCCCTCTTAGCGTTTAAATATGGGGCCCATATACCTTTATTTTATTAACTTTTTATTATTATTTTTATTTATTATTTATTTATTTTGTATTTCTATTTCCATTTTATTTATTTATTATTTATTGGTATTAACTTTATTTTCCATTCCGCGATCATATTGTCCCACTTAGCGTTTAAATATGGGGCCCGTACGCCTAATCTGAACTTATTTAAGCACTTCTTGCTTGAAATTGAATATCAAAAAGAATTGTTAACTTCGCTTTTCGGTAGAATTTTAAATTCTAAGCCACCATTTCTTGCATTTCCTGTTTGTAATTAAACATGATATTGTAGCAGAAAACACAGTCAAATCCTGGCATTGTGTTCTAATGAACCAAAATATTCCAATAAAGAGCCAATAATTAAACTTTTTTACTTCGAAATAACTTATTCTTCTTCTGAAACGTACGCAAATCCTTCTTCTCCAACGACGCAAAGTCTGAAAATGCGGGAAGGGTTAACGGAAGACAAAACGTCTGTGAATCCAAACACACATCAACTTCGAAAAACATCAACCACAAACAGGAGGCCGTTAATGGGATTTCCCTATTGACGTGCAATCGGCTTATGATTCGCCAGTTCATCTTCATTATCGGAAAGTAAAACTAGGAGGTCCACGAAACGGGAAACCCGAATAGGCTATAATTAGAAGCAAATTGTAATAGTTTTTCATCTTTTAACGAGGGGGGCCCAAAATATAGCGTCCCTTTCAAATTTCAAACCTTTCAAGAACGACAATGGCTTGGAATTTCCGCAGTTAGTTCGTTTTGCTTACTGGGTGGATGGGAAAACCGTGCCATCTATGCCAGCTAAGATCATCATTCATGCTTACACCATCATTAATGTCATCGTCATCGTCGTCGTCTTCATTGTCGTTCTGTTAATCGCCATTTTGTTTCATTACTCATTCAGTGCTAATATTTTCAGGAAATGAATAATTGCTGCAACATTCGCATCGAAACGAGGTGTTGCAAACGATGATGATGATGATGTTGATGATGATGATGATGATGATGATGATGAGCATGCTGGTGACGACGACGATGATGCCGAAGGTAATATTATTTAACTGCGACTTTAAAGCTCGGACTCTGGCCATGAGCTGGTCTCAGCGCCACCTTACGACGCCAATAATGTTTAATTAATCCGGCATTAATTAAAATCCACACAAAAGTTCGGAAATCACCTCCATACGAGCTGAATAAATTAAAGGATTTTATGCCTCTTTGATTCAACAACTACAGCAACGACAAAGCCATCAACAACAACAATAACAACAACAACAGCAACAACGAGCCCTCATTGTACCAAATAACCCCAGATTGATTTCCGGAAAATGCTGGTGGATCGAGATTGAAATTATAACGAATGTTATATTGGCAGGTGGACCTGGAATATTGGAATTATTTATTTGGAAATAACTTGGAAATATTTGGGAAATATTCGGAATTATTTAGAATTTCTTTGAGAAAATGAAAATGCTTTTTATATTATTTATTTGGTTCGCGTCCGAATAAATTGGATTAAAATATATTTCTCCAAAATATAACTTCTGATGGGATTACGCTGCAAGAACTTTTCAATGCCCGTTAATGGATTGTAAATCCATGAACTCGGGTCAAATGCCTGTTTTAAATTTTAAGTTTTTAATCGTATTTTGTTCTTAAATCCTGAAATTTATCAGGAAAATTCATGAAAACAAATACACGGACTGTATTTCTGCTGTGATCGTAAGTAAACAACGTGTCTCGATCAATATTTGACAGGAGAATATTTTTAATTATTTTTAAATATTTTAAAATAATTTTAAATAATTAATTTCAAATAATTTTAAATAGAATCAAAATCGAAATCTGAACTCGCGTCTCCTGCAAAGTGAAGAATATTGGTGACGTGTTCGTTCCAAAGTGATGTTTATTTCTTTCGATGTTCAAACTTTCATGAAGAGGTTTTTCTTTTCTTCTTGAAATTAAGTTATATCGTTATTATTAAATTATTTATTAAATTATTTGTTAAATTATTTGTTATATTAATTATTATATTATTTATTATATTATTTATCATATTATTTATTGAATTATTTATTAAATACCAAAACCATCAAGAACGAAAGATTCCAGGAATCTTGACCAGAATTAATTCTCGTCAGAGTTTTAATTAACTGGGTTTTATAATATTCTGCTCAAATATCCTCTAAAATGACATGGCTGCTGATACATAAATCTGAATTTTCCGGCAAATTAATCGAATCAAAAAAGAAATTATTTTGCTTAAAAGTTAATTATTACTCTGAAGTGCTCCACCGCCAAATCACGTGTGGCTTCCTGGAAACATGGATTTGCTTTTGGACGGCTTCGTCTGGTCTCCAGCACATCCATTCCTTCGATCCATCAGTCCATCCGTCGGTCAGTCCGTCCGCCCGTCCGTCGTCAATTCGCTGCTCAAAAGAGGTCGCCCTTTCTAAATAATTAAATAAATAATTTAATCCTTTTGCCACTTAATTAATTAACTTGTCAATCCGTCGATTGAAACGTGGGTCGTTCTAACGGAACCAATGCACTCAAAGGCAGCCTTTTCCAGTCCCCTGAAAGCACCTCTCCGGTCAATTCTTCCGATCACGTGATCTGGAAAATGACTCCGTAGCGAAGGACATTTATCTTTGTCCGATTTAGTCATGAATGGAAGCGCCGGAGACGATAAATCATGCGTGACGCGTACTCTGACGTCATCGGGAGAGATGTATTTCGAGGCATCATAAACAACAATCAGTGGCGCAGAATTCGCGTTCGATCAGCTGGAAAAAATTCCACCTGGATCAAAGGTGGAATGTTTCCATTGGTTCCATTTGCTGCCTCGTCTTCCTCTTCCTCTTCCTTCTAGAAAGCAAAATCTCTTCTGGGGAATTCCTTCCCCGATTGGCAATTGTGGTTAAACCCAGCCATCACCTGTTTGGTATCCTTTTCGTTGCTTTCTTTCGCGTCGTGAAATTTGTTCGAAATTCGTTCAGCAATCAATGGTTTGTGAGAATCTTTCAGTCGGAAAAAAAAGTTATTGACGTCTTAATATTTCAGAATTAAAAAATACGATCGTAAATGTAACTTCTAACTGAATATTACCTAACTACATTTGTTTATCGTCTTTGTTCTCTGATTTAAAATGTTTTACATGTTTTCCAAAAAAGAAAGAGAATAGTCTCGAAGGACAGACAACCAAAAACAGCATCATCATCATCATCACTCCCGGAAGATGTGAGAGATCTGAAAAGGACGCCTCAGGAGTAACAGGAACCACAAAGGAAGGAACAACAAAAACAACAACAACAGCACCAACAACAATGACTGCAACAACAGCAGCAGAAGAAGAATGGATAGTCCTGGAATGACGTCGTAGAAAGTCATTAAAAAGTCAAACGTCCAATTGATCCGATCGATTGAAAATGGTCCTCATTTTGCCTGTCGAGAAATGTCGTCATTTTGTCAATTATTTCCATCGCGAAAAGCTGTCATCAGCGGTCACGGAAGTGGAGCCTTCCGATCGTCTCTCATCGAAGATGACCGGAGGTGGATTATTAAGGTTTTTGAGACAAGCGAACTCCATTCATTCGAGTGAGTTGATAGCAGGACGTATTTTATAAACCCTGCCATCAGAGTATGGTGATATCCTTTTCGTTGCTATAACAAGTCTACTGCGTTGGTCCTTCCATCGTAAAGAACTCACCTCAACTGGTAATGCATCCTCCTTTTCCTGAAAATCCCTTCTTTAATGAAGCCGGAACACAATTGGAAATCCGATTGAAATTTCTCTCTCTTTCTCTTCGAGCGATTTCGAGCGTCAGAATACTTTCTGGCGGAAGTGTCTGCTCTAAAAAGGCACATGATTCCTCGAGCAAAGGACCTCGAAACTTCCTCTGAGAAATTTAAGACACGCCATACAACGATATGGCATCGCTGCAAAGAAGATTTGAGTGAGGAAAGAAGAAGAAAAGCAAACAAGTCGTTTGTGTTCTCGTGAAAAACAAGTTGCCACAGGTTTTCACGTCCTCAGGAGCTCCGAAGTGGTTCATCTTGTTCTTGCGAATAATTCAACATCTTACACTTGCAAATAATTCAACGACTACACTCAACTTTTCGAACGCAAGGCGATTTCTTGGATCAGTAAAAGTCCGAAGACGAGAGTTTCACTTTTTTTTAATCGGAAATGTCGGATAAAACTGAAATTACTTCTTCAAAGCTTCTGTCATCATCATCATCACCATCGTCGTCGTCGTCGTCATCATCATCGTCGTCATCGTCGTCGTCATTATCATCATCGTCATAAACATTCGGTGCTCTCTTATCACGAAAACGGCAAATTTGCGTTGACTTGTTTATTAAATTCAATGCGGCGGAAATCAATATTTGATATCGTGACAAATAAATAAATAAACAAACAAATAAATTAATTAATTAATTAATAAACAAATAAATAAAGAAAGAAAGAATTTAAATCTTTCGAGTCCGATTTAACTGAAATTTAAATGAAAATAATTTAAATTACATTTTAAATGAAAAGATTCTCCAAAAAAATAAATAAAAATAAAACGTAAAAAAAAAAGAATAAATTTGAGTCAAAATTCAAAACTCATTGTTTAATTATTAAAATGATTTTAAAATTAAATCGTCAAAAATCGATAAGTAATTTGTTGAAATCCTACAGTCTGTAACAGCATTACAAACAGTTACATAAACATTACTCGTAAAAAGAAATAATTAAAATAAAAAAAATTAATTAAAATAAATACAATAAATTAAAAATAAATAAATAAATAGGTCACCAAAATTCACGGACGACTTACTCTCTAGTTAGCCGTGGAATTTCTCTTGTCCGGCTTTTGAACGCCCGGCCGAGCGGTTACATATTCCAGCGATCCAAGGGGTTGAATAAAGCAAATCCAGTCACTTCCACCTCCGTTGTTTTATACGCCCAGCATCGCCAACCGGAAACTAGCCGTTACGTTCCCTTCCAAGTCAGATGCAGACTGCGAAATCCTGAATTCTGCGTGCTATTTTCACTGATGAATGGATGAATTATTATAATAAATTATGAATCGTAATTATTTATAATTACTGGAAATTCAATATTAATCGATATAATTTACAGTCAATTAATATGACCGGCGAGATTTAAAAACTACTGTACGTTGAAATGTCAGTTTTATCAAGGTTTTATCGGGTTTTTGGTTAATTGGGTATAAATCTTTATTTCCTCAAATATTTTGCGCAAATAAATTTTTATTTTTAGACGTAGAAATGTCAGTTTCTCAATGTTTCAACGGGTTTTTTGGTTAATTGGGTATAAATCTTTATTTCCTCAAATATTTTGCGCAAATAAATTTTTATTTTGATTTTTAATTCATTAATAAAAATTAATAAACAATAATTAATTAATTAGAAAATAAACATTTAAAGTCGGAGGTTGTAAATCAGGAAAACCAGATCTTACATTTTTAATGAGCCCAACGTGCCAAAGAGAACGATTGTCCGTGCGAGACAAATCTGACACCTAATAATATTAACTTGGAATTGATTATTTGAAATAAATTACTATTTCTAAAGCAATACTTGAAGAGGAACATCAGCATGTCTGGAGTGATATCGACGTGATATGCTATCAACACGATATCCTATCGACGTGATATGGTATCAACACGATATCCTATCGACGTGATATGCTATCATCGAGAAGGTCGTATCAATCGGCTTTGCTTTATCGACATAAACAGACCACCGCTCTTAAAAATCTTCCTAATTTGCTGGAAAAGGTGAGACAAAAAAACAACCCCGATGAACTCAATTCGAGTACAACACGCACGCCTGAAAGAAAAAGCCTCCATTCTACTCCTTTGGGGACTTTAACTTAGAGTAGGGTGCCTCTCGTGCAGATGAGTTTGAAGCACAGGGAAGATTTGTCTTCTAGGAACGCGTTCAACCACCCACTCGTGTCCACTCACGACGTGATATCAACGTGGGATTGTATCAACGTGGGATTGTATCAACGTGGGATTGTATCAACATGGGATTGTATCAACATGGGATTGTATCAACGTGATGTGGTATCAACGTGGGATTGTATCAACGTGATATGGTATCAACGTGATATGGTATCAACGTGGGATTGTATCAACATGGTATGGTATCAACGTGATATGGTATCAACGTGATATGGTATCAACGTGATATGGTATCATCGTGGGATTGTATCAACATGGGATTGTATCAATGTGATATGGTATCAACGTGATATGGTATCAACGTGGGATTGTATCAACATGGGATTGTATCAACGTGGGATTGTATCAACATGGGATTGTATCAACGTGGGATTGTATCAACGTGATATGGTATCAACGTGATATGGCACTCGAGGCCATTCATCCTCCCCAGCCCTGGATGAAAATGACTCCCACGTGTGTCAATAAAACATTCCGAACCCATTCCAGTTGAAATCATTTGACCATCTTCATTCTCCGATGTAGTCGGCTCTCTTTTCTTCAAAGATGGATCCGTCGTGGAGTTCATGACGTCGTCGTCATCATCATCATCATCATCATCACAACTAACCTGGAAATTATTATTATTGTTATAATTATGGGGATACGAACCCTAAACGCAAAAAATAAATAATTAAATAAATCTAATATTATGACGTTCATTAGCTCAATAATTGAACAGCAATGGAGACAGCGTCGGATTGTTTCCGTGATGGATCTGCAAATATGGCGCCTTCCATTATTCAAACCCTCCTCCTCTTCCTCCTCCTCCTCCTCCTCCTCCTCCTCCTTCTCTCCATCCTTCGAAAGCAAAGGTCAAGGCAAAAGGTCAAGCAGTTCAGAGCGAAGATGTGTATTTTTCTCATTTCTATTTTCTATTATTTTTTTTTTCTTACATCGGTCTGTCTATCATCTGCCTGTGAGTGCACTGCCCTCTGTAGTGGTAGTTTTTATTTTAAATTTTTATTTGCGGACGGAAATGACTCTAATAAATAATTAATTGAGTAAATAAATAAATAAACAAATTTTAATTAATATTTTAGTGAATATTCTAATAAATAATTTTAATGAAAATTCTAACAAACGAATGTTAAAAGTGAAACACTCCGAGAATGTTATTGTCTCTAGTTGTTTTTTTCTTTGAATTCTTAGGTTTTATCTCGATTTTACGTTTAAATTGATTTATTTCGTTTTATTTCTAATTCAATTTACAGTTGACCTAAGGTCAGCCACACAATGGACTTGCATTTCACTGAAAAATAAAAATCATTATTTACAAAAGAACGAAAAATAAAATAAAAAGAATTTTTATCGAGATTTGAGTAAATATTTGTCCATTAATTCTGAAAAAGTCCCAAGGCATTCAGTGTTTGAAGAAAAGTCCGGAGAGAAAAAAAATGGCGACCGTTCGTCTCCAGGTTTTCCTGCAGAAACACAATGGCAAACAAGATGGCGCATCTTTTGGAGTTTGCTGGAAATGACAGGATTAAAATAATATTTCGAAAAATTATTTCCACATCATTTTACTTTGATGGATTTGAAGCGCGTGCCACACTCTGCTCCAGAAATCTCGGACCAAGACTGGATCGCTCTCCTGGAAAAATATTCCGGAGTTTCTGAGAAGACATCACGGATTTCCAAGCAATTCGATGGAAATTTTTAAATGCTTTTCAAGCGATTCTCTTCTACGTTTTTTCCAGTCTTTTTTGTTTATCTTTGTAAGGAATGTCTCGGCTGAGAGACTTTCAGAGACTCCAACTTCATAGCTTAATTCGTTTATTAATTTAATTTATTGTTTATTATTATTATGATGATGATGATGATGATTATTATTATTATTATTATTATTATTATTACAGTTTTTTTTTTATTATTCCATTTTTATTGCAGACGATTTCTTGACTTTTTCTGATCCTCAGTTCCTGGAAATTGCGAATTAAATTTACGACCGTCGAAAATTTTATCAAAAACGCTTCAGAAACGATTTTAAATTTCAAAAGAAATTTCATTTTATTTGTTTGTTATTGTTGCATATTAAAATAATAATATTATAATATTAATAATAAAAAGCTTAAATCATAATAATGATGATGATGATAATGATAATGATAATTTAAAAAATTTGAAATTATAATATTAATGATGATGATGATTTTAAATTTTAACAAATTTTTACAAATAATAACAATAATAATAATAATAGTAATAATGATAATGATAATGCTTTTAAATTTCAAATCTAATTATAGACCAGTCAGATGGAAACTAAATTATTCGTCCATTTTGTATAAATTTTTAATTTATTTTATTTTTTTTTCTTTGGAACCAAATTGTATTCAGGAAGTCACTCCCATGTTTAATCGGTGATGACGAATTGAAAAGAGCAAGTCATCATCATCATGACTAAATGATATTAAATGATAATAATAATATCCACCATCTTTGTTTTCATCGCATGCGGAGAATTTTATAACCATCGTCATCGTCGTCGTCATCCTCGATATCGGCATCATCGTCATCATCATCATCATCATCTTCATCATCTTCATCATCGTCGTCGTCGTCATTAGCAACGAAATTATTGTATGTTCGAATTTCAAACATAAAAAAAAAATCCATTTTTGAAATTAGTTCGAACTGTTTTTTTTTCTGCTTCAAACACACTTTGTGTGCGTGTGCGATTGTGTGTTTGTGTGCGTGTGCGAAGTTTATTACGAGATTCAGGTTGGAAAGATATATTTCTTTGGTTTAAACCCTCCGCGTTGCTAGGACGCTCGGTTGCTTGACGACGGTTGCTAGGCGACCGGAGATATCGAAGGGTGGTCCTTTGACGGCATAATTCATCTGTTTTTGTGGAGGAAACTCAACATTTCCGTCGTAGTTATGTTTGGGGTTTTGAATTTTAAAAGAAAATAATTTATTTAAATGATAATAATAATTATTATTACAATAATAATAATAATAATTAAATAATTTCTTTTCCAATTCACCTCAGGGTGATTTTGGAACTAATCTCCACTTCATTTGGAATACGTCGGTTGATGAGAGTCGAGATTTAAATATTTGTTTTTGTTGCAATAACTGAATAAAATATTATTAATTGAAATAAATAAATACAAATATATAAATAATTGTCGTTCAGTCATATATTCAATAATATACATAAATATATATAATTATTATATTTATATATATATATATCAATAATATATTATTAATATAATTATTAATATAATAATATATTATAATATATTTTTATATCACGTGTTGAATACAAATGTTACAAATGAACCCCAATTACTGACCAAAAACAAAAATAATAATAATAATAATAAGCCGCCATGTTATCACGTGCTACCAGGATGACCAATCAAAAGGAGGCTGACAAGTTTTAAAATGAAGATACACGGAAGTACAAAAAAAATAAATAAAAATAGGAAATGGAATTTAATTTTAAATTTAAATAAATAAATTAAGAAAATAAATAAATAAATTTAACTAATTACTTAAATTCAAATAAGATAAATTCAAAATTATTTATAATTAATTAATTAAAGTTATTTATTTTCTTTCATTATTAAATTAAATTTAAGTAATTAAATTAATTAAATAGATAAATAAAAGACAACAACGACGAAGTTTCTTTTGAAATAATTCAACAACAATCTGAAATTAAATCTAATTTTTAACAAAAGAATTGCTCGAATAGAATTATTTTTCTTTTCTTCAATTTTAAACAACTTTGGGAAGTTCTTGATTGATTGATTGATTGATTGATTGATTGATTGATTGATTGATTGATTGATTGATTGATTGATTGATTGATTGATTGATTGATTGATTGATTGATTGATTGATTGCTTTATTTATTTATTTATTTATTTATTTATTTATTTATTTATTTATTTATTTATTTATTTATTTATTTATTTATTTATTTATTTATTTATTTATTTATTTATTTATTTATCTATCTATCCATTAATCAATTAATATTCCGTAATTTTTCGATTATTAAATTATTAAAAATTAAATTAATATCTTATTAAAATTAATTAATAATCCCAGTAATTAACAAACAAAAATATTTTAAATATTCCTTTAATAAATCGTTAGCGAATTATCTCCGTAACAAGGAATTATGACGATACAATGACGTCATGACTCGGTTACGTCATAAATTTAATTAAACAAAATTTAATTACATTAATAATAAAATTAATTTTTAATCATTCTTTTAATAATTTCTTAAAATTATAATTTATAATAAAAAATTTATAATTGAATTATTATTTTTTAATAATTTGTTAACAGCCATTATTAGGCCTTAAGATTTTTAATCCTGGACATTTCAGTCGAAATAAAATCCGTTTTTTTTTTATAAATTGAAACAAAGTCGTGGATTTAATCTGGAATTGTTTTTGAAATTCAGGAAATTTTTCAGATCCACTTTCTCTGACAATTTAAAATCTTTGAGTTTCACTTTCATTTTTCAGGTCAACGATCTTAAGTGGCTTCTATTTTTAAACTTTTCTGTTTGTATTTTGATGCAATTATTTTGTTATTATTATTATTATTATTATTATTATTATTATTATTATTATTATTATTATTATTATTATTATTATTATTATTATTATTATTATTATTATTATTATTATTATTATTATTATTATTATTATTATTGTATATTGTTCACTCAATTAACAATAATTTTCTGCTTATTACGCTTTGAGTTGATGCAATAAAAACCTATGAGCTCGTTAACTCATCCACGTTTAATGCGAAAGCACCGCAACCGCCAGAACCTCAGAGCGACACACAACATTACAGAGCGACAGACAGCTACACAGAGCGACACACAACGTCACAGAGCGACAGACAACGACACAGAGCGACACACAACGACACCTGAAGAACTACAAACCTGGCAATAGGAAGCTATTGGTTCGTCTCTTCCAAATCCTCGCCTGGAAAAGAAAAGGAAAATCACCCGCAATCATTAAAAACAACGACCAACAACAACAACGACGGTCATTAATATTTATTGGCTTTAATTATTTAAATTTATGCTAATTTTATGCTCGATCGAGAACTACTTTAGGTGCACTCACTTCAAATGACCTGAATAAAAATTTATTAAAAATTTATTTAAAATAATTTAAGCATTTTATTTCGAATTTCTCGATTATTTATTGAAATAGTAATTAAATATTATTTATAATATAAAGTATTAGTAATAATATAAATAATATATATTAATACATTAATATTACAAATAAAATAATTATCATTTATTATGAATTTTATTCCGTTTTCTCAGCCAAGAACAATCACCAAATGGCTATTACAAGCAAAAATTATTGTTATTGTTGTTATTATTATTATTATTATTATTATTATTATTATTATTATTATTATTATTATTATTATATATAAAATAATAACGGCGGATTAATTAAACGTGGCTTTCAACTTCAAAGAATCAAAACATTGCATGGAAATGGATTTCAGAACGAAAGACAAAAAAATAAATAAATAAATAAACATCTTTCAAACATCAGTTCGGTAATCTCGTGGCATTTTGGAAAATATTTTGAAAAACATTTTGGAATTATTTTTTTTCCTTTTTGCAAACATTTTGGAAATAATTGGAGACGTTTAGAAATATTCTTTGTTTGTTTGTTTGTTTGTTTGTTTGCTTGCTTGTTTGTTTGTTTGTTTGTTTGTTTGTTTGTTTGTTTGTTTGTTTGTTTGTTTGTTTGTTTGTTTGTTTGTTTGTTTGTTTGTTTGTTTGTTTGTTTGTTTGTTTGTTTGTTTGTTTGTTTGTTTGTTTGTTTGTTTGTTTGTTTGTTTGTTTGTTTGTTTGTTTGTTTGTTTGTTTGTTTGTTTGTTTGTTTGTTTGTTTGTTTGTTTGTTTGTTTGTTTGTTTGTTTGTTTGTTTGTTTGTTTGTTTGTTTGTTTGTTTGTTTGTTTGTTTGTTTGTTTGTTGTTTGTTTGTTTGTTTGTTTGTTTGTTTGTTTGTTGTTTGTTTGTTTGTTTGTTTGTTTGTTTGTTTGTTTGTTTGTTTGTTTGTTTGTTTGTTTGTTTGTTTGTTTGTTTGTTTGTTTGTTTGTTTGTTTGTTTGTTTGTTTGTTTGTTTGTCTGTTTGTTTATTTATTTGTATGTTTGTTTGTTTGAAAACAAGGAAAGTGACAACATGAACAAGATGTCGGGAAGACTTAATCCAATTCTCTCTTTTTTTTTGCTTTCAACGACATTTTTTTTAAATTTTTTAACTGCACACTTTCTAAGCAGATTTTCGAGCGGATTTTGACGATTAAGATTTTAAAATTGGAGAAAAATGAACACGCGAATCAACGGCAGAATCCAAGAAGGACACTCAACGACGTGAAGTTGGTGTCGTTCTGAGTACTGGAAACAGGTGGTACTAGTATTTGAAAACACAACACAGTACAGGTATTGGAAAAGGAGGTATTGGACACATCAATCTGCTATGGTCGGTTGTCATAATGTCGTTATCGAATGTTAGATAGACAATCATCATCATCATCATCGTCAACGTCGTCGTCATCATCATCACCATCATCATCGTCATCATCAACATCATCATCGTCGTCGTCATCGTTATCGTCATCATCATCATTACCAATTGGATCAATTAATCGTTCGATGAACTTCCTTGGTTCATTAAATTCTTCTTTTTTTTCAAATCAAAGATCAACAATGAGTCACGTGGTCACGTAGGATATTTGTCAAGTTGATCGGGTTATTAATAATCCTCCGACACCTGCTAACCTATTAATTCTCACTCTCGGACATCATCATCATCGTCATCATCATCATCATCATCGTCGTCGTCGTCATCATCATCATCATCGTCGTCGTCATCGTCATCGTCGTCATCGTCGTCGTCGTCATCATCATAAACACGCGATTCGTATGCGCCGTCAGTGGGGTTAGGGGTGGAGGTGGGGAGATGGGTTCAATGAGGACATTGTCTTCATCGAGATGCTGATGGAAATCAATTTTTTCCATGTTTTTCGAGAACTTTTTCTCTGTCTCTCTCTCTCTCTCTCTCTCTCTCTCTCACTCACTCACTCACTCACTCACTCACTCACTCACTCACTCTGTCTGTCTGTCTGTCTGTCCACCTCTCCATCTGTCAATCCATCCATCTGTCCGTCCGTCTATCCAGTCATCCATCTCTCACTCAATCTCCCTCTCCGTCCATTCCCATCCGACGTTGTTCCACGTCGAATTGACATCCTGGCTCTGTTTGCTGATTGATTTAGCGCCAGAACAGGTGAATGTTTTTCACCTTTTTATTTCAAATTTTAGATTCATGTAGCGCTTTCTTTTGCTTAGCATTAATCGACATCATGGCCGTCAAAAGCCTTTCTTTCGGATGACGAGTACGTCTGCTACGTGTCCCGCTTAAAGCTAAAGCGAACACCTGCCCGTGGGTTTCTTATAAGTGTCACTGCCAGGCAGGTGACCCAAAGACGAACCGGAAAAAGGCAGGAATTAAACTCCGCCTCCTTTATAATTAATTAATTAATAATAATAATAGTAATGATAATAATGATAATAATAATAATAATAAGGATGATGATAATGATGGCAATTTATTGTTATTATTATTATTATTATTGTTGTTATTATTATTATTATTATAACCCTCTCGATAAATTATTATTAAAAGTTAATTATTGAATATTAAATATTTAATTCCTATATCATTAAAATTTGTTTTTTAATATTATCAACTTAATTTCATATAATTTCCTTATTAAACTTGTGTTATTAATGTTGGCCACAACATGTTGCTGTTGATGTTTGACTTTCTGATACTCGCGACACCTGGCGGAAGTTTGGCGACAACCTTCAATCACGGATTGGCGTGACATTCTGATTGAATTATTATCTAAACAGACGGGCCGAGATCAGAGCACGTGACTAGAACGACCAGAGGTGATTGGAGGAGAAATGAGGAAGAAGAAGAGGAGGAAGAGGAGGAGGAAGAGGAGGAGGAGGAAGAGGAGGAGGAGGAAGAGGAGGAGGAGGAAGATGAGGAGGAGGAAGAGGAGGAGGAGGAAGAGGAGGAAGAGGAGGAGGAGGAAGAGGCGACGCTGTCCGTTTCTATGGCGTTGCTAAGGAGATGAAAGAGGAACAAGTTCTCGAGGGTTGAATGCCTGGCAACTAAAATGGAAGAAGTTGTTATTAATGCTCTTGTCCATGTCACAGTCGTCGTTGTTGTTGTTGATGTTGTTGTTGTTGTTGTCGTTGTTGATGTTGTTGTTGTTGCTGTTGATGTTGCTGATGATGATGATGATGATTGTGTTGTTGTTGTTATTGACCATGTTGTTGTTGGTGCTGTTGAATCACAAAGGATTTTATCCAACACCGGCGATGATGATGATGACGACGATGACGACGATGATGATGATGATTGTTTTTTTCGTGAACACGAAATTTCCATCTCGAAGAAGTCGTGTGCGATCCGTGAGGAATTGTTTCTCTTTTTTTAAAATATATTTAAATTTAAAAATTAAATTTAAAAAAAAAAGTTATTTTTATAAATAAATTTATATTTAATAAATGAAAATAATTAATTAATTAATTTTTAACCTCATTAAGCACAACATTCTGTCTCATGCAATCACGTACGATTTTCCATGAGATAAGTCTTTTATATATTTGCAAAATATCATATTATAAATAATTTAAAGTTTAACATTTAAAAAATATTTTTTTCAAAAATAATTTAAATCATTTATTCATCTCAGAATTATAATGTAATATAATAATAATAATAATAATAATAATAATAATAATAATAATAATAATAATAATAATAATAATAATAATAATAATAATAATAATAATAATAATAATAATAATTTTAAAAAATATTTTTTCAATAAATATTTTAAATCGACCTGCCTCTGGGAAGTTCCCACCAGAACATCAGAAGTGAAGAGGCAGTTGACGATGATTATAAGCTTCGATCACGTGATCCAAAGAGGATGTGACGTCACTGACTGGAGTCCTGTCATGGCTAAGATGCCTTTTAGAAATAATTCCGTGAGATGGAAAACATTGCTGAATATTTTAAGATCATAAAAATGTTTTGGTGGACAGATTATTTTTCGTTTTTTTTTTTTTTTAGATTATTCCATTAAATGAGGGAAAGAAAAGTTAGAAAATAAATAAACAGGTAAATATATGAATGGATAAATAAACGATTAATTAATTAACTAATTATTTTTTATTTATTTATTTAAAGAAAGTAAAAATCGAAATAAAAAAAAATAATACAAAAATCAAGAAGAAAATAAACTTAGAACACGTTTAATTCACTTTCAAAGAGATTTCTATCTTAAGAGGTTTCGTTCACGTCTGTCACCATTCGACGTCATTAGCGTCATCATCATCATCATCATCATCGTCATCATCATCAACACCATCATCATCGTCATCATCATCATCATCATCGTCATCATCATCATCACCATCATCATCATCATCACCATCATCATCATCATCATCATCATCGTCGTCGTCGTCATCATCATCACCATCGTCGTCGTCTTCTTCTTCATCATTATCGTCATCATAAATAATATAATATAATATCGTCAGGATAACGTGTCATAATATCGCCATAATAATATTACATAATATCATCATAATAACAGGTTAAATATCATTATAATAACAGGAATAATACGGCTTGACACAAATAATATGATGACAATGCTTGTTCTTAGAATCTTGTTGACGTCCAATGATGATGAGCATTAATTTTTCGTAATTTTATCATTTTTATTATTTTTATTTTTAATGGTATAATAATATTATTATATATATATATATAATAGTATCATCTTTTTTGATCATATAATAATATTATGACACTTAATAATAAATTAAAATTAATGAGAATATTTAATAATAAATTAAAAATAATAATAATATTATTATTATTATTATTATTATTATTATATATTATTAATATTATATTATTATTATATTATTATATTATTATTATTATTATTATTAACAACAATAATAATTTTCTTCCAGGCATACTTTTCAAAGGCGGAAGTGGAACATCTGGAAGGAACATCTCAACATGAAGTTCTCCATCAAAGGTATCAATAAATTGGAATTGAACAAGAAAAAAAAGAAAATATATCAATATATCTTCGATATATTATCTGAAGTGATAGTGATTGAGTGACGTTTGTTTGATTGAAAACGATGAACGGTGATTGAAGGAAGCTATTTGATTGAAATCAATATTATATTTATTTATTTATTTATTTATTTATTTATTTATTTATTTATTTATTTATTTATTTATTTATTTATTTATTTATTTATTTATTTATTTATTTATTTATTTATTTATTTATTTATTTATTTATTTATTTATTTATTTATTTATTTATTTATTTATTTATTTATTTATTTATTTATTTATTTATTTATTTATTTATTTATTTATTTATTTATTTATTTATTTATTTATTTATTTATTTAATCAATTTATAGAATCAAAATTATTTTTGTTTTTCAAATTATTTCTCTCTGGGCCATTATGCGTGTTATGTTACACATTTTCTTGTTTTCGAAGTGAAAAAGCTTCGTTTTTTAAAATAAAAATACCTCGTATAACCACCATCACAGTAATACCATCACAGTATGCCGCGTATCTTGGTATCGCGTATCATGGTATCGTGTATCATGGTATCGTGTATCATGATAGCATGAAATTATGTTTTGTATCGATTCATGTCTTGAAACTGTGAACATTTCGTCTTGATTGTTGTCTTGTTTGCAATCACAATTTATTAATATTATTGTTTATACTTTATAAATACCAATTTTAATATTTAGTTTCATTATATTATTTATTTTCATGATATTATTATTGTTATTATCATTATTTATTTTCTTATTATTATTATTATTATTATTGCTATTATTATTATTATCATTATTTATTTTCTTATTATTATTACGATTATTATTATTATTATTATTATTATTATTATTATTATTGTTATTATTATTATTATTATTATTATTGCTATTATTATTATTATTTATTTTCATAATTATCCTATCATCGTTATACTGTTATAAATGTGCAATTACGTCTGTCCTATTACACAATGAGTTGGTGGCAGGAAATTCCACCTCCCTTTTTTCAAACAAAAAAAACTTTAAATGTCACGTGAATCACGTGAATCACGTGACAAGCGATTGTCAAAAATGATTTAAAATTTCACGAATTTAAATTCAAAATTGAATTTGTTTTTTTTTCTTGTTTTTGGTATTTTATTTTTAAATTTCAATGAATTTTTATTGCTTTTTCTTCCTGAAAATGTCGGCGATTTTTCCAACACTTTTACGAATAAATTGACGATATTAGAGGATAATCATATTATATTTACTTATAAAATGTTACTAACAAGCGATTTAATCACGCGAGCAGCGACCGAACAAAACGGTTCGTTAAGAACATCACGTGACTAGCCTGAAATATTTTCATTATTAATGTTGATAAACTGATTTTATATTGCATATTTTCATCGTAACATCGTTAATTTTTGCCATTATTAAGAGAATGGCGGGACAAGTGACAGGCAAGAGACAACTCACAGGGGAGAATCTTTAACACCATACCCACTCAGGCCCTACCCCTACCCTACCCTAACCTAATCCTACCCAGATCCTACTCTAACCCTACCCTAAAATTTTCCTGAAAATCTGGAAATCCATGGAAAACCGATAAAACTCGTGCCTACACTCAACACTCCAATGGACGGATGGACGGACAGACGGACGGATGGATGGATGGACGATCAGCCAATCAGAAATTAACTTTTGCTCTTGCAAACCAGTTTTATCTGGATCTGGAATAACAGTCTTTTATTGTTAAATCGAGGAATCAGAGCTGGCAATAAATATTTCAATCTGTGGACGACTTTACCGAGAAATTGTTTGAAACGAAGATCGAGCTTTTGCAAGATGCAAATCACTGAATTTCGACTCCTTATTTCCACTTTTAAAATAAATTTTTTTTTAAATAATAAACAAAAACATTAAAAATTAAAATTCATCCAAAGCAGTTGTTTTACACCTGCTGGAAACTCGGAAGAAAATATCTGAAATCGTCACGCCCGTGGCAGTCCATATTTCAAATCATTTTTCGTCTCTTTACGACGCATAAATTCTTTAAAAATAAAAAAGATAACTGAATAACTGAATTATTTAAATTTTAACCCGATTTAAACAGAATTTTGATTAAATTAACTGCTTCGATATTCATCGAGATCATAACCTAAATAGCAGCTTAACTGGAGCAGTTTGTAAGTTTCCAAGCAACGAAACATAATAATAATAATAATAATAAGTCATTTATATAGCGCCGAACGCGTGAGCTACAGAGCATTAACATTAAGCTGGTGACCGATCAGGAATCATAGGAACTCGAAGATTGGAAGACAAAATATTAACAAAACATAAATACCCTCAAAATTGATAATAAAAATCTCAAAATACCCACAAAACCCAACTCTAAACTTCTTCAGCTGAACTCAAATCCTGTACGGACATCTGTCTAACCAAAGATAAATTCTGAATTGAACATTTCTTTGAAAGGCGCACTTCTGGCGTTGAGCAAGACAATTACTCGTAACTTTCAATTGATTATTATTATTATTATTTTATTATTATTATTGGTATTATTTATTATTAGTATTTATAATTATTATTGGTATTATTATTATTAATTATTATTATTATTAATTATTATTAATTATTATGATTATTATTATTCATTATTGGTATTATTATTATTTATTATTATTATTATTTATTATCATTAATATTTAAATAATTTATAACCAGCACTCACGGCTACTGAAAATTTTCTTGCAACTAAAGATTTAAAAGCGACATCTTTCGACAAAAAATAAAATTTCTCTTTTTTTTAAACCACTGCTTGCGAATGTCCTAAGGCGAATAAATATAAATTGACCCCTGGGTGTCCGTCACTTTGAGGAGACCAGAAAGTCTGTTGGGGTAACTTAGATGATGATGATGACGACGACGACGACGATGGTGGTGGTGGTGGTGGTGGTGATGATGACGGTGTTGATGATGATGATGAAGACGACGACGAGCGGATGACCATCAGGCTGACATCGAAGAGACCACGTCCTCAGTGTGAAGAGAGTTCAGACGGTGCATTGATCTGAGCTTGGCTGGCATTTTTCTTCAAAATCTTCTGCAGTTCCCTTATGTGGGTGTCCTTCAGTTCCAACATGTTTTCCAACTTCCTGACCCGGGCCTTCAAAACCTGCCGTGAATCAGAAGGACAAAGACGAAGTGGAGAGAGGCGAGGCGAGGGGACGAGTTGAGGAGAGAGGAGGAGGTGGAGCGAACGAAAATAAAAAATAAAACGTCAAGGACGCCATTGCGCCCGAAAAAGCTTACGTCGATCATTTCGTCTTTCGAGAATAGTTCGGCCTCCTTATTGACGAGTATCTGCTGAATGTTGTTGATTATTTCGCCTTGATTGCTCGACGTGATCTCCTGGTAGGCAACCTTCTTGTCTGCCTTTATGCTAGGACTGCCAAGAACACAACACAGGGACAAAAATAACAAAGAGCCAGGTCATTGGTTGACTAACTGTGCCAAATACCAACACCAACCTGTTGTTTTTCTTAATTACATGCTCCCCAGAGCAATTATCCTCTGGAATTTCTGGATGGAAAGGAATTATGAAAAATTAAATTATGAATTATGAAAAATGAATTATTAAAGAAGTCTCGAAGAGACGATTCGACCTTCACCTCTCATGGCTTTGGCGTGGTCCAAGTCGAGCTTCGTGGGATCGCAGTTGTGAATGCTTTCGATTTTGCATCTGAGGAGAAGCAAAAATTGTTGTATGGCATTCGGCTGGCACGTTACGATGCTTCTGATGACGTCCTCGCTTATTTCAAACTTGAGCTTCCTAAAAACTTTCCTAAAATTATTTTTTTACAATTTATTTTTAAATGTAAATGTTGAATAATTTGGAAATTTATGTTCATGATGAAGGCACACTATTTATGCAAGTTGAAACAAGGCCATCCATGATTTTACTGCTCAGTAAAAGTACATTTAAAGCAAATATCAAATGCATTAATTGTAAAAAAAAACCTGTTGAGAATTTTCCAATTGGCAATTTTGTTGTTGACACCAAGAGCAGATGGGTAATTATGGAGATCAACATAAGAAGGGAAGAAATGTTTTACAAGCTCAGCAATTAAAACTGTGAATAATTCAATAATTCAACAATGTTACATGGAATAAACAAACATTTTTAACTATCATCTGGCTGTTGATGTAAACCTCCATCAGAGAAATCCCTTTTCAAGTCCTTTTTTGGCCTAGAAAATGGGATTCTGTCAACCCAAGCATACAAATCTTCCATCAATTCAGTGTTCATTTTTCAAAGATTGTCTACGAACAAGGGAAACCTTTCAATTAGTCTAAATAATATCAACGTTGCAGTTGAATTAATTACTTTTTTGGTGCACGAAAAAATTTACAGCAAAATAAATCACTTTTGCAAGAAAAGGTTGAAATAGTTAAGATGTTTCGTTCTGGTTACCAACGCTTTACCGACGCCAAGTTTTGACGTAGCGAAAAAACTTTCTTACGAGTTTTCAATTTAAAAGTGTTGTAGGGAAATCGTAACTAAGATTTTTTAAAAATTAATGACAATTTATTATTCATATATAAAAGTGGTTCATGAGAAATAAATTCCAATTGACTTATTCGTATTTGTGCGGTTCAAAGATATAATGTATTGTTGAGTGTCCAGCTGTGCAATAAAGTTCAAATTATTTATTGCTCGGGAACATGCTAGGAATTTTAAGTTCTGTCGTCATGTTTTCTTCTCATCCATTTTTATAGAAAATTGTTTAGTCTTTGAAAGAAACTCATAACCGTAATGCATGGAAATAATTCTGTTCGAGCAATATTTTTAGTTTCTACGGTAAAAGAAAGATTTGCATCATGTATTTATTTTTACAATTCACAAATTAATTAACGGTTTGGAAAACAGTAAGAATTAAAAATTAACTTTGTCGAACCCCATCATAATGGATTATATGTGATGGTTTGTTCTTTTATGACCTTGAAATAACAAACGCGGTCTCTTGAATTCAACATGAGGCATCATTCATGCGGACATCAAGTTTTAAAATGTCTTCTTAGATTCATTTCTTTTGCAGGAACTTTAATTATTCATAATAAAGTAGATTTTGTAAAGTTTAGATTAATATTTTGCAGTGAACTGCGCCTAGTAATGTCAACCAAAAAAGATTAATAACCTGATTCTTTCAATTCTTAGATCTGAATCCAAAGATTCAGTGTATAAATAATTCATGTCTTTTTTCCTCTTGGAGCTGAATTTGAAATATGCTAACAAATTCATTGAAGCGTTCTTTCTTTGTCCATTAACACTCAATTATAATGCAGTCCATTTGGATATGGAATTGAATAAGGAATTAACTTATTTTGGTCTCAGTAGGTCAGTACAGTAATAAAACTTCTTTCTTATCCTGTGTCTGGTCTGAAAATGATCGCGTATTCACACAAATGAAAAGGTTCCTTTGAAATATTCATAGAACATCGTCAGGTCGTTTTGTCTTATCAAGATTTATCTGGCGCTTTTATTGTATGCTTTTAATGACATTAATTTAGGGAATCAAACATAGAATTTCAATTCTAAGTGAAATTGTAACCAAGCTACTTGCAGGGTGTTTTTTTAGGAAAGGGATCAAGACTTATTGAATCATCGATATCAGAATATCAACTATTAAAAATCTCAATTCAATTTCTTTCAGCAGATTTACATTTAGAAGCGACTGGAATGATTAAAAGAGGGCGTTTGAAGACCGTCAGCAACATACCAGCCTATAAAAGCAACGTGTCGGGTGCAAATTGAGCCGTTGTCATCCTAATGCAACCTTCAGATGATATTCAGATGATTCACTTTTAAACGTTGAGGTCTCCGTTGAGAAGTAAAACGTTCAATTCACGGTAAGCATTCGCGTTTTCCTTTCCAGAGTTTAATATATTTTAATAGTTGCAAAAAAATATGGTTAATTTTATATTAAAAATAATAATGACTGGAGCGTTTAGCAGTTATTATTCCCCAAAATCATCTATCAGTTATGATTTCTGGGGGCATTAAGAAATAAACAATTAATAGTAACACAGTTTCTAACTAACCAAATTAAACAGAGTTTGACGACCAACACAGACAACTTAGAAGCAACTGAAAAAAATGCATTATTCGACCATTAAAACACTCCTCCATCTCCTAATCTTAACCTCTTTCCGCGGGTCATCCAATTCCGACGGAGGATGGGTGAACCTGGAATTGAGTCGAGAATGTTGCCACGGAGACATCCAGAAGATCCTCATGAGGGCCCTAGAATTAGCATCAATGGAGCGGAAATTTCAACCACAAGTAGAAAGAAGGCATTCTGTGGCAGAAGATTTCGGTTCTCATTCAGAGAGATACAGCGGTATGTTTAAAAAAAAATTAAAGACAATTTGTCTTGAAAATATTAATTTCTTGTGGAGTTAAAAAAAATATATAAAGTATTTATTTTACATTTTTACTTATTAGAATGCAGATTTCAATCGAATGTTTAAAAGTTAATGTCTCATGCGTTTATTCCGCCATGTTTGAATCTAGACGTATCCCAATGTCGATACGTCTCAATGTGATCGCGAACAGATCCGCGAACTTTAACTCCGGCAAACAGTCGCCGAGAAATGGAAAAATTCTTTCATCGTGGAATTTAATAGCGGTTGACTTGATTATTGACTTTGAAGGAAATTCTCTTTAGTCCTGGAAATCCGATGCGACGTTCGCTGGCGATCATCGTTATCATCGTTAAACAAGTTGCGAAAATATAATGTATTCAATTCTTAACCCCAAACAATGTCCTCCATTTTATAGTCTACATGTTTCAATGTTTCATTTGGCGTCCATGGCCTCATAAACTCTGAGTAAATGTTGATATCTTAAAACACAAAGTATCAAGTGCAAGAGAAGTTAGTTAAATTGTTCGGCATTAATCAACATTTTAACTTTTAGCTTTTCTTCTTCTTTATTATTATAAATATTATAAGTTATAAAATTTTGCTTTTTATTTCATATTATTCCAAGTTCCAAGAGAAGGAGAGAATACGGAGCTGGAAAGACAAAAGAACGAAGGGAGAAGTAACCAGATTATGGCCAAGTATTTGAAGAGGCAATCAGCAACAGGTCAGGAGTTTGTTTGCAATCCTCTGATTGTGTGCGTGCGTTGTTCTTTCTGTGTGTATGTGTGTATGTGTGTGTGTGTGTGCACGTGTGATGTTGTTTCTCCGATGTTCGTGTGTGGATGATTAATCGTGTTTTCCCGATTATTAACTGAAAACGTTGATTGTTTCACCTGGATTGGAGTAGCTCCAGTCAGTTGGATGAATGTTTGAAATAACGTATCCTCGCAAGAGATCCGGAGTGGCATCACGGGCGGATCAGGCCCCAAACACAGCCTGGACAAGCGGAGAATGCTGTGCAGAATTATTTTTTCAACTTTCAAGACGAACGCTTTCCGGAAACTGAACAATGGAAAGCCTCCACTTCAACGGCATTAGCGAAGAGTCATGGCCCCTGCGAAGAGTGAAATGAAGTCACTCCTTGTTTTTGCAATTCACTCCTGAATTTTCAGCTTCCGCTTTGAATTGTCAGGGGAAAAAATATTATTTCGTTGATAAATGACTCTACTGGAACGACGCCTAATGAGCGCTTTTGTTGAAATCTCATCCGACATTTGATAAAATTTCACTGGCCGTTATTTTAAAAATTAAATGTTGATTGGTTGACTGATTGATTGACTGATTGAAACAGGAAAGGACAGCCTTAGATGGAAAAAGGGCGAAGTATCTGTAAGGAAGCTGGCAGAACTTCTGCACACCTTGAAGACCATTGAGCCAAGTGAGGGGGGTTTACCACCTCTTCAGTCCCTCAGATTTGGGTGATCAACACGCGGACACAACGCAGGGTCAGATTCAAGTCTTTTCTTGGATTGTTGTTGTTGTTGTTGTTGTTGATGTTTAGGTAGTTTAGTAATTTTGGATTAGTAAAGTTCAGTGACCTTTGAACCAATCGGTTAACTTTTATTTGAAAGTCATTCATTAATTTATATATTACTTAATGAATTAACTTGTATTGATAAATTCAAATTATACTTTAAAGTCTTAAAGCCTGATAATAATCAATTTAATATAATATACAATAAATTGCAAGTTATGAGTTTTATATTGCGACTTTAAATTTGATTTTCATTTTGGTGAAATAGAAAACAAGTCGAGAGAAGGACTTTGATATATTCATTCATTTATGTTCATTTAAATATATTTATTTTTATTTATTTTTATTTTTGTTTAAGGAATTATGCATCCTTGAAGACGAATCAGTTCTGGAGCTATGATCTTTCAAACATTTTATAGTAGTAACGTTCTCTGATTGTGATGGTTAAATATTTATATAAAAATATTTAATTAAATAAATATTATGACTGAAAATAATTAAAGTGAATTAATACATACAATCTCTTGTTTTCAAATGCAAGCATAAATTTGTATTTACTGCCTTGCAGTTGTATCATATTTCTTGATAGCTTTATATCATCTAAAGTAGTTAAGTCCAAAAATGGGCACTAGTAATAATAATAATAATAATAACAATAATAATGATAATAATAATAATAATAATGATAATCCTTTGACTATGTTGTCGGGAAAATAAAATTTTAAATAATAATAATAATATTAAAAGTTATCCAGCAGTTTATGGGGAATTTTGGAAGTATTAAATTGATTATGAACTGAAAATGAAAAGTAAGATTAGGTTAGAGAAAGATCAAGCTTTAAGGTTTAATCCATTGGCAGATATTTTACCTAATTTAGATGGTATTGTTAGCAACATCATATATGGTGGAGTTGAGTTAAGCTTCAAAAGGTTTGAATTTTAGCGTGTATTTCAGGTTTTTCCATTAACGCCCAAAAAAAAAGATTCAAAGAATTAAAGGCTGAGATTAATCGAGATTAATTCTGCTAGAATTTTAAGTTTTACGCCGTATTCGTACAATCTCCAAAGCAAAATCTCTAAGGTTTCATCCGAGATTTGAGAACTCTTACAGCCCGAATATTGTGTCGGCTCAAACCTTCCATAAATAGTTTCTAAACGTTTCCATTTCTTAACATTCTGGAGGGCAACAGGAATTGTCGGCACAGCAACTGGCCGCCCATTCTGCTTCCTCACGGAAATTTTCCTCTTTTGCTTTCTCGTGGTCACGGATGAACTGCTGGAGGACTTCTTTCCAGTGCCTCTTCTTTTCTTCGATGGCCTCAACTCGTCTTTTCTCTTCGGCAGCCGCTTCCATATCCTTCTCGATCCAGCTGAGTTCAATTCTCATCCGTTCGTCTCGTTCCTTTTCGTTCGAGTCGCATTCCAATGCTTTTCTTAACTACAATGAAATAAACAATTAAATAAATTAATAAATAAATAAAATATAGTATTTACATGGTTGTAATCTTAAAGGACGCAGTGTAATTTAAATTTTTTATTTTTCGGCACTAAAATTCAGAAAAAAGAATTTCAAGTCAGTTCTGAATGGCCCTATTTTTGAAATAGCAGTTACTTAAGCATTTGAATCGAGTCAACTTTTAACCAACAAACCCTCTCGCTGACGTCATCCTTCTGTTCTTTGCATCGTTTGGAACTTCCGCTTGACTCTAGATGCCTTTTTATTCGTTCGTCAAACTCTCGATTTGATTTGACATTTTCCAGAAGAGCTTCCGTCCTCCATTGGCGCTCAAGTTGCCAGGATTTTGCCGCTTCTTCTCGTCTTTTCCTGATGGCTTCCTGTTCTCTGATTGAAAATGTGGCAAATATGTCCGAAAAATATGTTCAAAAAATCGGTGGAAATGATTTCTTAATAATCTTACTATATTCTGTTTTTTTTAGCTTGTTAACTTATTATGTTAATTAATTTATTTATGAATTTACTTCCTTTGGATCTCCCTAAATTGTTCCAGGTCTCTTTCTATCAGACATGCTCCCTCTCTAATAGCTTCTTCGTTGGCGCATTTGTTTCTATAGCAGTTGTCCTACAAGAAATAATCTGAATTTGGTAATTATAAATATCTTTCTAATACCTTAATTTTATTTTGATTACTTTGATTTGTGCTAGCAACTCGTTCCTGAGTTTATCTCTGTTCTTATATTTTGCAATGGCTTCTTCTTCGGCTGAACCGAACTTCAAATTCACACTTGCCAAACACTTTTCCTGTATCTTCGCCGCTCTCAATTCCTGCCTCAAGGCGATTTTTTCTGCGATTTGGGCCCGAAGAAATTCACCGATATTTTCATCTTTATACTTTTTATCTTTGCTATAAGTTTATCAAGGTTAAAGTAAATATTATTGGTAAATTGGATTATATTATTATTATTTAAAAGTAGTTTTCGTTAAGAGACTAACCAATCAGTTTTTACTTCACAGCATTCTTCCACGTTCTTCAGTTTCCATAATTCATCAGCAACGCATTCAAGTCTTCTCGGTTCATTTTCACGATAACATTTTAGAATGTTTTTCTGTAGATCAGCACTCATCGAATCATATTGTATCCAATATGATAATGTCATTATAAGACATTAAATGAAAGACGTTACTAACGGCTTCAACAAACTTTTCGATTTTCTCTGCCCATCTTCCACGGGCAATTTCGATATTCCTTAACTTATTGGCCTTTCTCCATTCTCCTCTCTTATTTTTGCTTAACGGATCTGAACCTCCCAATTGCAAGTCGGTCGTATTTTCTGAAATCACAATTGATGAATAAGTAATTAGAATCTAAATAATATTAGTTAGATCACACGTATGCTCGAAACATTTCTGGATGCTTTTAGACGCTTCAATGAAACAGAGAAGTGTTTAAATCGTTATTTCTAAAAAAAAAATAGTGAATATGAATTTCAAAATATTGCTCTTTTACTGAGAATTGTGATAATTTACGCGAGTTGTCATTCATTCTTTAAATCAAATGTCTGTTTATTGTAAATAATGACGTCACTACCGTTTGGTTGATAAGCCATGTGGTAACGTCTACAATTTGAGTACAATTAAAATTATGTAATAATATTTTCATTGATTTTAACGACTTTATAAAGTATACCACAGTAACTTTAATATTTACAGTGAAAAACGGATTGTGCTGGAGATTATTAAAATATTAAAATCGTTCCTATTCTTATTTAAATCCTAATATATTTTAAAAATTTGTCTGACTTTACATTTCAAATAAAATACCGTTTGGTTCTAATGTAAACATGAAATTCTACGAATAAAAATAGTAAATATACATGATCGGGTGGTCTGGTTACTAATAATCTTGGAAACTGGGTCTGAATTATTTTTACAGATACAATAACATGATTTATGATGATTTAGTTGTATTGATTATTAATTGAATGGTTCTTTGTTAGATTCTTTTTTCAATACAAATGATCTATTACTCAACATTAATCTATATGTTAGATCGCCCGATCGGAAAACTGTTTTAAGATTTGGTATCGCTGAGTTAACATGGCTGAAGGAAATTCTGCAAGAGATGTTAAGACAGAGGCTAACCCTGGTGGCTCTAATGATGAGTACTCCATATTTGGAGCTAATGTACCAGGTGAGTTACTATATTCTTTTTTATTACTATTATGTAACATGTTGCATAATTTTTTAGTATTTAATTAGAGAAATTATGCTTAGTAACTCCTGCATTTATTAGACCAACTTAAATCTGATCATATGCAAAATGACTTCTTATTTCATTTCTCAAAAGTTTCACCACCTCAAAGCATTTCTGTTGAGGACATGCTGAGAATGAAGGCAGAGGTGGAGAACATGATTCTCACCCACGAGGCTGCACTCGAAGAAAACTTCAGACTCGAGAAAAGTAATGCAGAATCAAACAGGTACCAATGGATGAGCCACATTATAAACTCAAATAAATAAACTAAATTCTAATAAATAAAAAATAAATAAATTCACTTTTAGTCTCGAGGGCAGGGTTCGAGCCATCATGGAGAAAGCATTTTGGGATGTTTTGGAGGAACAACTCAATGAAGATCCACCGAACTATAGCCAAGCCATGGTTTTGTTCCAGGAGATTAAACAAGTTTGTTTTAATTGTATTTAATTAACGTTAATAGATATTTTTAATTAAATAAACATTTTACTTTAAAATAACTTTAAATAATCTTCTAAACTCATCAGGAGCTTTTGAATTTGCTGCCTCCGACGCGACACAGCATCAAGGACGTCATCGAAGAAGTTCTTGACGTGGAACTCATCAGGCAGAAACTCCAGCACTCGGTCTTCGATCTGAACTTGTACGCCAAGTTCGTGGTGGACATCATGGCGAAGTTGTGTGCGCCCGTCAGAGACGAGGACGTCGGCAAGTTGAGTGCAATCACGGACGTCGTGCCTTTGTACAGGTGAATGTTTCAAAATGTTTGTACGATGCTTTCTCGTTATTTCTCTCTTGTCTCGTCTTTGTCTCGATTGGATGTGAATTTTAATCGTGATTATATTTTCTGGAATTAGGCTGCAATTCAAGAGTATTGTTTTCTTTGAATGCAATCATAATTAATTAATTAACCTCTTTATTTTTTATATTTTTTATGTTTTTTTATGTTTTTAGAGAAATATTCAGAGTTTTGGAGCTGATGAAGTTGGACCTTGCGAATTTCACGCTTTCTGTGATCAAACCTCATTTGAAGCAGCATTCGGTTGAAATCGAGAGGAAGAAATTTCTGGAGATTTTGAAGATTCAACAACGTACGAATTTATTTATTTATTCATTCATTCATTCATTCATTCATTCATTTATTTATTTATTTATAATTAATTTATGAATTTCAAAAGACAAAATATTTTTTCTTATTTTTCTGCAGAGAATGGTATCGATGGACTGCAAAATACAAAACTATGGTTGGCTTCGAGTCTCTCCAGCTTGAAGGCCAAACAGAGCATCAACACAAACAAGGAACCTTCAACAACAACAACAACAGCAGATCAAGCGAGATCAGAGGACGACAATAGCAACATCACTGCAATTGACGTTTTGAACGAATCCTACTTGAGACTGCTCATCACCGGTCACGACAGGAGATCCATCGCCGAAGTTGGTCTAATTAATTTATTATTTATTTCATAATTTTTGTTATTAATTAATTTATTTATTCATTCATAATTTTTATTATTAATTAATTAGTTTATTTATTCATAATTTTTATTATTAATTTATTTATTTATTCATAATTTTTATTATTAATTAATTAATTAATCATAGATTTGTTAACAACTCGATACCTAGTTATCACCTGATAGAAACTAATTTTACCGCTTTTATTGCAGACGCTATTGGTCGACTGTCATCGTTTGGATGAACTGAGGAACAACTTTGGCTTGCTCGTTCTCGTTTCTTCAGTTCTCGCCATTTCGACGTCCGCCGTCGGTCAATTGGACGAGGAGTTCAAGAAGAAACTCAAAGTTCAGATCTTTACTTTGACGCAAAGCGTTCCACCGAGGTGATTGAATTTGATTGAATCGTGGATTGATTGAGTCGTGAATTGATTGAGTCGTGGATTGATTGAATCGTGGATTGATTGAATCGTGGATTGAATTTACATTTTTATAATTTCTCTTTTTATTTGATATATTATTTATTTATTTATTTTACTGATATTTTAGCTATTTATTTCATAAGATCTTTTTTTTTGCTATTTATGATATTTTTTTTGCACTGCAGATGGATTATTTAAATTTTTTTTCTTTAAATCCTAAAATTTTGTTAAATTAAAATTGATTTACAATTAAATTATGTTACATTTAAATCGAATCAAATTAAATTCTGTCAAACAGCGAATACAAGGAGAGGTCTTTGGCACTGTGTGACCAGGTGGTGAAGGAATTGAATGGTTGGTTAGGAAACAAAAAGTTACCAATGATTTCAGAAGGCATCGAAAAGCTTTTAAGGGACCAAATGATGAACATAATGGATCCAAATGCCACCTCAAATCCTGTTTGCAAACTGATGGGTGAGTCACGACCTGGAATGGCTTTGAACTGTAAACCGGATCATTATTGCTATCGTCATCATCATCATTGTTATTGTTGTTGTTATTGTCGTACTCAAGAATTATTATTTATGTTTAAATTATTAATTTTCCTGGATTGTTTTTGAAATCTACATTCAAGAATTGTTATTAGAATATAAAGTAAAACATAATTTATTATTATCACTAATATACACAAATTACCATCTTGAAATTCCAGGAGAAAGACTTTGCTCGTTCCTGTCGCAGATAATTTCCAATCCGAACCTGAAGAGCATCGACACTCCGAGAGGATTCGCTTCACTGGCCAACGAATTGAAGCAGTTCGGAGGTCAATTTGCCAACATAATCTCGCACAACCAGGCCGTGTTTGGAAGCATCTACGGAGACATAATCTCGGATCTGATGAGGAAACTCGATGCGAGAGATGCAAGTCAAACTCCCTCTTAACGATTTCAATATTCACTGTTCACCACAACTACCACTGCTGCTGCTTCTGCTATAGTTACAACAATCTCTCATATAGTTGTGATCTTTTGCATGCCATGCATCCTGTTAGTTTCTGTCACTAATTATTTGGGGATTTTGTTGTTGTTGTTTCTGATGGATTTTATTCGAAAAGTAAAATAAAACACAGCAAATTAATTCCAATGTATTTGGTATTTTTTGTATTTATTTTATTTTTTGAAACAGTTCTTATTGCTTTCTTTGTCTCTTGGGTTTTTGTACTGCAACCTCTTCAATTTTAATGACCTCTGGCTTGTCTTCCAATGACTTTGATGGTACACTCAGTCCTTCGACCTGGATTAGAAGTTACCTCGTCAAGTGTTTGATTTGAATGGCGCACGCACGCACGATGCGACGCGTTTAGCAACGTGAACGTTAAATTACCTTCGGGTGTACTAGTTTCAAAACAAGCTTCTGATGTTGAATGTTGGAAGAATCGATGCTGACTTGGACGGTGACGGGATCGAACATCCTGACGACGACATTTCCAAACGTCTGCGAGTTTTCCTGATCGACATAAACAAAGGGGACGATTGGTCACAAGATCAGAAATGAATATTTTTGTTTACAAACGCAACGACCTCTTCGTTGAATTCTCCCAACTTCTTCTCTCCCTGGTCGAGGAAAACCGTTCCCTCGAGTCCGTACTTGGGAATGAGGACTTGCAGTGCGTTCTTCCTGACGAAGAGAACGTAACCCTGTTCGTCGAGAATGCGATTCTTGAAAAATATCTGCAAAAAGAAAGAAAAAAAATGTATTTAAAAAAAAAAGTGACAATGTATCAGAGATTTCAGAATATGATCCAAAAAAAATCAATAAATTATGGATTGTCATAATTTAGAATCTCATCTAAGAAAATTATGAAAAAATAATAATAATAATAATACCTGTGTATGAAGAGCGACCGATGCTCTGCCTGCGTACTGGGCCATGCGATGTCTGTAATTCAGGTTGTTGCAGGCGGCCTGTTTCGCAAAATTTCAAAAAATTTGAATAAGTTTATGGAGTTAATTATAAATTAAAGAGCTTTCACCTGGATCTTGACTTTGTCGAGAAGTTCCGGATACGAAGCGTCTGCTCCGATGCAGATGGCGAGCAGACGATGAACGAGGATGTCGGGATATCTGAAATAAACGATGATGAGTAAGTGACTGAATGAACAGGTGCTGAATGATTGAGTGCTTGATAGATTGTTGAATGAGTCAGGACTGAGTGAGTTATATTATCTGGACATTCCATCCATCCATCCATCTATCTATCCATCCATCCATCCAATGATGTCATGATGAGAATAAAAAAATAAAGAATCCACCTCCTAATGGGAGACGTGAAATGGGTATAAATGGGCGTGGCCAATCCATAATGGTGGAACTCCGGCTCCGGCAAGTTGCCACTGCAGAAGTAAACTGCCTGCATCATGCACCTTGTGGCCAGAATCCTGAGCATCGTGTTGAAGTACGGATTCGACGGAATCGTCGCATCTTCGAGGGACATGGCGAATGCTTTTCCAGAAGAAACGTCAATCGTGAAACCCTGTGCAAGGAAAAAAGGGAATGATTGAGATTAGGTGTCCGTCAGAGTTTTAAAATTTCTGGAGTTCGTTCGGATGGATGACCTTGTCCTTTGCGACTTTGATGAGAGGGTCGAAGTTGGACATCGGAGGAGCTGGATGCCTCCTCAGGACGGCGCAGATTGGGAACTCCTCAAAGATCTTCTTGGCCGTGTAAATGTTTGCCAGCAACATGAACTCCTCTACCATGGAGTTTGTCTCTCTGCAGGATTTTTTTGGAAATTATGATTCAAAAATAAATATATATGTTCCAAATAAAATAAATAAATTAATAAATCCTTCTTGAAGTATCAGAAGTAAATATTTCACGATTATTTTAGAGATCCAAAAATGGTAAGACTTGCTTACCTCAGTTCTTTGGCTTGAACGTCAATTGGATCGTGAGTCTCACTGTCGATATGGAATCTGATCTCAGGAGAGGCCAAGGTGAGGGCTCTGAAATCAGTTTAGCAGAGAATTAATTAAAAAGTCCATCAAAGGCATTTAACTTTATTTATAATTATTTTAAATTTTATTTTTATATTATCTCAAACTATTGAATTGAAAAATATTAACTTTAAAAAAAGGATTAAATTTAAAAAAAAAGCTAATTTAATAATGCTGTTTATTGGTCTTGAATTGTTAACCCATTATCAATTCTTCTCTTCTTCAAAATCTTTGCCAATGAATTGAGTCTCCTGAGACTC
>CM067529.1:922500-927500 GCA_034509925.1 Hirudinaria manillensis | reverse complement strand
CAAATAGCCCTTATAGTCGCTCAAAACAGTTAATTTTAAACTAAATATACTATGTTCATCAAAAATGCAATTTGAACATCGTTGTTTTCATATAATATTAATTAAACATGTTTAACTAAGGGGATGTTTTAATAAAATAGTACGACACGTTTAAAAAATATTTGTGAAAGAACTACTCAAGTTAACATTGCTTATTCCCTGGCCTAATAACTAACTAGAATTAATTACCCATCAATTGTTTTTACTTAGATTTTGGCTTATAAAATTTAGGTTTGACTTTGAATTGTCATGATTTGCACCTTTTCTTTCCCCATTACTCCAGTACAATTTTGAGTTCTAATTAGTCCCGTGATGGTCTGGAATTTCGATTGGAACACATTACTTGAGTCGTATCCGCATTAGTTTTCATTACAAAGTCTTTGTTGCAAATAACATCTTTTTTTTATCATGCTATCAGTTAAGTGGCTCTTTTCGATATCGGAATTTCTGAAATTTTGAAGTTGATTTCTTTTCTTCTTTTTTTTTAAATTATTCATTACAGATTATTATTTTCAACAACAGTGTTTTCAACCTTTCTACACAATAGTATCATAACGGTATGATATTTTCATCTTATTCACCTCCATTGATCTTGCAACCACACACAGAGTTAATCCTACTCTTGCTAAAATGATTGCCGACAAAATGTCTGAATGTTTATTGCTTTCAATAAGTCCAAACCACGTTAATCTTGAAATTATTCGTTAAAGTTTGTCGAAATAGTTTCTTAATCGAAATCCACTAGCCTTGCTTAACGAATAAAAATAATTTAAACTACTAAAACAAACCACACCCACGCCTAATGTTAAAATGCCCTATTTTATTTGTTTATTGCGTTGCCGAAGATAGCATTGGCCTTTTTATTGTAGTAAATTAGAATTACAAGAATTCGCTTTGCTATTGTGGACGCCTCTGTTGCTCAGAAAATAAAATTATCGTCCTATAATCGTCTATTTCCTTGTTTACGTTAGACATTAATTCTGAGTTGATTATTCAATTTAATTTGATTCATTTTACAGGGAGGCGAGGAGTATGTTTTCAAAAACATTCTAACATATTTACAGAGGTTTCATGTTATCATGTGTTTTTTATCAGCAGGCTAAGATATCGTTAGGAGATTTGGTCCGCTACTGTCGACTTATCTCTGCTTGAAAAGTGTTCCAAACTATTTTTTAAGAAAAATAAACGTTTTAATTCCAAGATTTTGTCAATGAATAACCACTAAGTTTAAAATAAATGATCTTAATGGTTCTCCATGCCAGATGACTAATCGCACGCAAAGCGAATTCAGAGCAGAACTGTTTACTCAAAAGTCAAACAACTTAAAACAGATGGCAGACCAAGGAATGACTTGAGAGGCCACTTGTTAATTGTTTTCAATATCACCAGCCCGAGATGTTGCATTGTTTTGGACTCTCGCTGTACCATAAAAATTGAATTTTTTTCCCTTCTTTTTGTGTTTTCCAACTAACTTTCTCATGTTCCGAGTGCAGCATCGCACGCCGAAAAGCCTCGTCTTTCATCGGGACATTTTTTTTTTGGCGATCAAATGTCAGTAAATGAGAAACAAGTTGGATTCTGTTTTCTGAATTTCTCGTCAAAGGACGCACGATTTATCGTGCGATTATCAGGAGTTGAAGCGTTCATAAATACATTCAATCCCTTTTCTAAGGTATAAACTTTGTCCTCGGTATCACAGCGACATGAAAAAAAAACATGGCAAAAATAAAAACAAAAAAACAAAAAATTAATAACAACAACATTTGAAAGTTGAAAGTCTAAAAAATAACGAGAGAAAAAAAGAGAAACAACTTTATGCAGGAAAATTGGAAAATCGAATACACGTTGCTGTACACGACTCGTATATGTATAACGAGATTATCATTATTATTATCCATTAATCGTTACTGGGCGAAGGAGGATTAGGGAATTATTTTGGCAGTCCACTGGTTTTGACGATGAGGAGATGGTGGTAGTTCAGGTAGGACGATACGCTCCTCGTATCGACGGTTGCCGGAAGACGGAGCACGGCGTGGAACTGTTGGCTCTCTACGGATTCTGGATGATTTCTCAGCAGATCTACTTTCTCGTTTGCTATCGTTTCGATCGAGAAAGAGCCGTGACTTCTGTGTTTACGCACGTAGTTTGCCGAATACCGTCTCTTGTGGCCATCCAAGTGGAGATATTCGTCGACCGTTTTCACTACCAGGTCTTCGCAGTTGAGGTCGTCGGGTACGTAGAAGGATAAGACGTAGTCACCGCTACGCTTTTCGTCACCTTTCACGACCGGCAAGTAGAGGTGACTGGCGTTCAGTCGGTAAGTGATTTCAAGCACTTCCTTCGCGGCTTTGAGGATTTTGAGTCCTCCGTGCTCGGTGAGGAGACAGAGACAGCTCTGGTCGACGCTTTCGTCCACTCGGAACTTCTGCGATTTGACAGCCACCGACATTTCGAATATCTGCCGCCAGTGGATCTCGATTTCGTTCGTATTTCTGTCCAGTTGAACGGTCACATCTTCGACGTCAACTCGCTGGAAAATCTCTTTGAATTCGGCCAAACAGCCTCCGATGCAGAGACATTCGAAGCTTTTAGAATTCTCGACCTGCACTTTTTTAAGGCCCCTGTGTGAAGAGGAAGAGGAGGAGGAGGATGGGGGAGTGGAAGGAAGTCCAGTTTTGCCGAGCCCCGGAAATGAGGGACCCCGGTTCTTGAGTTTGTCTCCTACCGTGATTTTCAGGAGTTGGTTGTGAAGTTTGCCGTGGGTTTCGATGTGCCTGACGGGTACAAACTTGTTTGAACTCGGCTCCCATAAGCTGTCTGCCCTTCTTAAGAAGGACGGGTTCTTATGGATGGCTGGCTGGTCTCCATCCGGTGGTGTATTGGAAAGCTGGAGTGGGAAAACGCCGAATGTATCGTCTTCGTCAGCTCCTTCTGAGTCCCACTTTGTGAGGCTTTTTCTTGCCTTCGAGCTGCCGTTAGCTGCGCTGTTGGCTCTAGGCAAGGAGAACTTCTTGTACACACTCACCGGAGAGTTGTGGAGACTGTGCGACACTTGCTCCGTCGATCCGGAAAACGAAGGACCGCAGATTCTCTGCAGGTTTTTGTCCAGTTCGAGCAGAGAGCGCTGCCAGGTCAGCTTCCTCGTCCGTCTATTACAGGAAAACGACAGGAATTTGTCCAAACTTCCGACGCAAACCTCTTCGCCATCCTCCTGGTGAACCGAGTCGTCGTCGTCGTCGTCGTCTTCGTTCGAGCGTCGTGTTTGCTGGTCGCTGTTTGCGTCGGTCGTGAATTCGTGGGTACGAGTTGAAGACAACGAAGACGACGGAGACGGAGTGCTGGTGACTGACGATGCCAATACTTCTGAACTCAACGATAATCCGACAGCATGTGACGTTTCGCTCATGACATCCAGGGCAAAATTTAGATGGAAACTTTCTGCACGGCACTAGGAACTGTTTAAAACAATGTCAGTCAGTCAGTCAGTCAACTTGGCTTTGCAGTGTCTTTCACAGGTCGACAGAGGACGAAACTCAACAATAAGTGAACGGCCTCACGTAGTACAGGAAATTGAAAAAAAAAATAAAAATTTAAAAACCTCAAAAAGCGAGCTCTTATTTTCTCCTCTGCTTTAAGAATTAAGAAGATAAAGATAAACAAATGAATTCACTGATTTGGAAGCCTTTGCTGTCCGGGGAAAAAGCTCGAATAAGTCTGTTTTAATAATCCCCAGTGAAGCAAAGACCTCGATGCAAGTCGAACCGTACAACGCGTGTTCCTGCAGCTCTTAATCTGACTATATTGACAAGAGACTACTGGCTCTACTAAACAAGAGAGACATTGTGAGACTAGTTGGCGTATTTCAGATCGTTTCAGATCGGGCCTCGCTGAATGTTCAGGCTGTAAGGAGGAGGACAAAGATTGTGAACAGAGAACCAGATAAACGTATTTATTTATCGAGGCCTGGGAATTTAAGTCGTTCGGCTATCTTTCAAGATTCGTTGGCTCTCCGACAGGGAACAGATGATACTACGGTGTCAGGGTCAAAAGAGACAATGAAAATAGGGTCAGGTTAACAGGTGCTTTGCATTCTGATGAATAGCAAAATGGCACAAGCTAATAAATAACAAAATAATTGAATATAAAAAAAATTGGAGCGCAAGATGTCGCCTTTCTCAAGACCTGAAATAAGAAAAAAAAACTAAACTACCCTGTTCAGAAGGAGAGCCGATTATAGAAGAGTTTTAACATCTCTGATTCAGGGACTGTTTACTTTTTTCTACATCCGCCCGCGCACTGATCTTCAGCATCTCTCCTTGTTGTACGGTACCAATTAAGAGCAGCAGGTTCGATTACTTGCTGCGTTCGAAACCGCATCGCAGCCTTCCTCCGCAAGTGACCTGACCCTATTTTGAGGATCTAATCCAGGTCAATATAATAGTTTTCTACCTTTGCTTTTAAGTCCGGGTGCGTTTTTGTTTAATTCTAAATGACCTGACCCTATTTTGAGGATCTAATCCAGGTCAATATAATGGTTTTCTACCTTTGCTTTTAAGTCCGGGTGCGTTTTTATTTCGTTCTAAATTCTTTCTAAATTGCAAGGAAATGAAATGTTATTATTATTATATATTATCATTTATTAGTATCGTAGTTAAATATTTATTTCATATAATATCTGATCAATTAAATATTCTTTTTGCTTGTTTATTTCAGCAAAGAGCACAGCATTTATTGAGTCTATCACTCGTTGGTCGATGTTTCTCTCTTGTCGTGATCAATACATTCATAAGGTTGTTGAAACGTGTTGAAAGAAAATGTCCATCAAGAGGGAACATATAAACAATCATCGTCGTCGTCGTCATCATCGTCGTCATCGTCGTAGTCATCGTCATCATCATCATCAAACAACATCAATTGTATCAGCCCCCTTAGATGCCTTTGTTTTTCTCCGTGAGACTCTC
>CM067529.1:830000-917500 GCA_034509925.1 Hirudinaria manillensis | reverse complement strand
CTTCTTCTTCCTCCTCCTCTTCTTCTTCCTCTTCTTCTTGTTCAATCTTCTTTCAATCGTTCTCCTGGCGTTGGAATCGCACTTCCGGAAGAGGTTGCGTTTATCCTATTCCTTCTTCTTCCTCCTCCTCCTCCTCCTCTTCCTCCTCCTCCTCCTGTTCTTGTACAGGTTTTGTTCTGTCTGCCGACCGGCCTTGAAAAAGAGATCCTTCCGCGTGACCTTCACGGACCGCGGATCACGGCCTGGCGCTGACTCGGCGTTTACAGTGCACAACACGCCCTGACGATGTCGACGAGAGGAGACTAATGCATCCTGACACCCGTGCTTGTGTGCGCTTGTGAGCGTGTGTGACTGAGTGTGTGTGTGTGTGTGTGTGTACGTGTGATTGTGACTGTCCGATCTAGTGTCTCTTTCTCTAACATGGATAGCTCCGGTCATAGGTTTAACCCTGCGTGTACGTGTGTCCGTGCGTGCGCGCGCGTGTGTGTGTGTGTGTTGTTACGATCGTCATCACCACCATGAGCTTGCCATCATCATATAGTCATCGTCGTCGTCGTCGTCATCAACGTCATTATCAATAAATAACCATCATAGCCATAATAATAAGCACAATGACCATAATCATCACCAGCTATGTAATGCGTGACGTCACGGATGATGGAGAGGAAGAAGAAGAAGAAGAGGATGATGAAGAAGAGGAAGGGGGGTGGGTGGTCTTGGGGTCGTCAAGGATCAAGTGCCGTGCTTGAACGGTGCTCAATGAACGGTCATCTTCAACTTTTCCATTTCCATCTCCGTTAGGCATTCAACCTTCTCCCTCGGTCCGTCCGTCCGTCCGTCCGTCTGTCCGTCTGTCTGTCCGTCCGTCTATCCACCTAAGAGTTCTTATTAACTCTCCTCTCTGTGGTTTCTTCTCTTCTCAATCATCGTTCTTGAAAAGCACGCGGAAAGGTTTCCATGGCAACCTACGTACGCTGATCGATTCTAGACTTCTTATTTTTCTCTCAAACAACTGGCCAATCGGCTGACTCTGAACTGGGTCAAGTGAGACTGGCCACTGTCGAGATGTTTAAAAGTAAACCTGGATAATAAAAAGAAACAAAACAAACAGCAGCAACAACAACAACAACATGAGCAACAACAACAGTTTGTAATCAAAGCCCAGACTTTGATGAGTTACTACGCTCAGAAGAGCTCTTAGGAGAGAATAATTCTTGGATAGAAATTCGTCGGAGCGTGACCGTTACGACCTTTTAACATTAACACGCCCCAACGGGCATCTATTTGCACCGCTCTTCTTCACGCTTCAGTGAACAGGGGCATGCTTCATGGTCTGCTCTGTTGCTGTTGCTGTTGTTGTTGTTGTTGCTGCAACTTCGTCGTTCGAAGATTGAGAACCGATCAGAGACCTTTGACGTCCAACAATGTTGAACATTGAAAACGTATGAAAAAATGTTTTTGTTTGTTTTTACTTGAATTTGAGGGAAAAAGGAGAAGAGGAATCGTTGAATTGTGAAATTGTGAACAAATATTAGAAATATTAGAAATATTAAAATATTAAAAATATTAGAAAATATTATAAATATTAAAATATTAAAAATATCGTGAAAATATCATGAAAATGCAAAGTGTTGTGTCTCAGTGGTTGTGAATTTAGAAAGTTTTTAATTCGTCTTTTTTTTTTAAATTTAAATTTAATTACAGAAAATTAATAAATTAATAAATTTAATTACCGTGAGTGGTCGGAAATATAATTAAAAATAAATAAACAAACGATTTAAAGTCATCGATAAAAACAATTGAGACCTTTTCTCAGTGAATTTATTTCAACAACTTTTTAAAGTAATTAAATTAATTAAAAAATTAATTAAAAAATAAAAAACAAAATTAAAAACAAAAACAATCAAGTCATGAATATGCAAAACAAAAACTTTTATGAACTTTTTGACTCGAAGGCTTCTGTCGAAAGATTGAGATTTGTCGACGTAACGAAATAATAATCGGTTTTAATTCTATTTTAATAATAATAACAATAATTATATTACTGTTATTATAATATTACTATTATTATTATTATTATTATTCATATTATTTATTTATTTATTTATTTATTTATTTATTTTCCTAATATCCATCTTAGTCAACGAATCAGTTCTGAAGACGGACTTCCAGCGAAGAAATGAAAATGAGATTCAGTCGTTGCGGTCGTTTTTGTTTTGTTGTTGTTGTTGCTGCTGCTGTTGTTGTTGTTGTTGCTATTGTTGTTGTTGTGAGTTTCTGTTGAGAAATCGAGCGACGCTTCGCTTTTTGCGCCACTTTGGACCGCCACGTCGTCACTTCCGGTGCTTATTTTGTCGTTCTGTTGGCAGTTCAGGTCTTCGACTTCCACGTCCTCATCATCGTCGTCATCTTCCTCGTCGGCATCATCGTCGTCGTCTTCGTCACCGTTCTCACTCGTTCTGGAGTTTGCATCTTTTGCCTTGTCGTCAGATTTTCCGTAGTTTGGACTCACGGAAACTGGAATTTTAAAGAGACAACTTTGAATTATAATAATAAATAAAAATATTATTATTATTATTATTATTATTATTATTAACGAGCTGATGATTCATCTTCGAAGTTGAGTCATAAAACGTATTTCAACACGTGGATAACGTCGAGCTAACAGGTTTCACAACATCTCAACAGCACCAACAACAACAACAACAGCGACAACCCTCTACTTGAATTACTTCAAGAGAGACTCACGCTGTCCTACGAACCCACCATTTTTAGGCGCGTGTTTGTTGAGCATCTGATGGAGCTGGAAAAGCTGCTGCCTCTGGAGTTGATCCGGAGTTTGTGACGTGAGTGAGGCAGCTGCCAGACTGTTGAGGAAAAGGATGGACTGAAGGTGCTGCGGAGGAGAGAAATGATCCATGATCTTGCATCTGTCCAGCGTCTGTTCTTGCTGATAGTTTTTGGACGATGACCCTTGTTGTTGATGTTGTTGCTGTTGTTGTTGTTGTTGATGTTGTGAGATGAGTTGTTGTTGTTGCTGGACGAGAAACCTGTGCTGTTGTTGCTGTAGTTTGATGAAATTGCCGTACAACACTGCCAACATGTTCTTGTCGGCGTTTGGAAAGTGAGGTTGCTGGAAAAAGTTGAAGTAGGGGGCGTGGCTTGGTCTGTTTACGGTCACGTGGGAACCTCTGAGTGACAGGTGAGTGAACGAGTCGTACGATGATCTGGCGTTGAATTCTTTAGCTGACGATTTGATGTGATCTGCATTTCAAACAAATTTATTGAATATAATTATAATAAATTATTATAATTATTATTATTAATATAATTATTATTATTTGTCAACACGATGCAAGTACCTGGAACTTTTCCGGCGGCCATGATGTGATGGCGTGCGTTTGTTATCGACTGCTCTGAATCCATCTGATTAGATGTCAACTGGTGAGTCATCTGGGAGGAGTTTGGAGAAGATTGACAGAAGGAAGCCACGCCCTCGAGCTTGTTGTAAATATGAGAGTTGACCAAGTGATGATGCATGAAGTAGTTGTCGTACGGATCGCGTGTTGGAAGACCAAACAACATCCCTGGTGCTCCTCCTCCGATGTCCCTGTTACGATCCATCACTCAATCCACCATCCATTCTTTATGTCCATCTCCATCCATCCATCCATCCATCCATCCGTCCGTCCGTCCGTCCGTCCGTCCATCCACCCATCCATCCATCCATCCATCCATCCATCCATCCGTCCATCCATCCATCCATCCATCCATCCATCCATCCATCCATCCATCCATCCATCCATCCATCCATCCATCCATCCATCCATCCATCCATCCGTCCATCCATCCATCCATCCATCTATCCGTCCGTCCATCCATCCACACGTCTATCTACCGAGCCATCTACAGATGTGGAAAGGGTTGGCACGCTCAGCAATTGGAAAAGCTCTCCGGTCAATAGATGGCGCGCATCTCATATCCACAACTCATCTATATTCGACCCGAACTCACTTGATCCTGACAACTCAACAGAGCGCTGCACATGAGACGCACAATGGGTCACTGCTCAGCGCTTGACCAGCGCTTCTTCTTTCCACTCCCTTCCTTCATTCACTCACTCATTCCTTCACTCATTCATTCTATCATTCCTTCACTCATTCATTCTCTCATTCATTCGTTCGTTCAATCCGTCATTCGTTCAGTCGTTTACTCATTCCATCCTTTATTGATTCACTCATTTCAATCATTCAACCAATCAACCAATCAATCATTCATTCATTTAATTCTATTTTGTGTTTTCAGTCAGTACACGTAGATTGAATTGCTCTTGCGATGAATCCCTCGCCGAAACAAAATAATTTACGCTCCAGGGAAACTGAAACTGAAACCAGTCCCGGGCTTTCCATCCCTCGGATCGAGAATGGAATATCCGGTTTAAATTACAGATCGAAGAGATAAAGATTCACTCAAGAAGTTTGTAAAGACTTGACCGATGACCGAATTCCAGATGAACCTGGAGATCTATTGGAGGATATAAATAGACAGCCCTTCTCCCATTGGCTGAAATGCAGGTCAAAAGTCGTAGTCGACAGAAAGCATCAATAAAGTGAATTTTAAATCTGAATAAAATTTGATAAAATTTATTTACAAATAAATATTTAAAATTAAAAAAAAATAAAAGTTTAATTTGAAACAAAAAGGAAAAGAATTCGTTGATTAGAAACAAAAACAAAGAAAAGAAAAACTCAATCGCGCTGGAATTAAAAGAGTCGACAGCATGAAGTTCCTGATAAGTGAACCGGAGATAGTGAAAGAGGGAAGAGACAGATGGATGAATGCATGAAAGGATTGAGGGAGACAGACAGACGGATAGATAGATAGATAGATGGGTGGATGGATAGATAGAGACGGAGACGGATAGACAGACGGATAGGTGGACGGGACGGATAGATGGATAGATAGATGGATGGATGGATGGAGAGAGAGAGAGAGAACGAACATGACAGATGAGGAATGGAGATAAGAATACATCAACAGGAAATAATAAAGTTGCTGACCAATGCATTCTTATAGGATTGCACTGCACACAATTCCACCCAACTCCACCCTCACTCCATCTCCATTCCACCCTCACTCCACTCCCACTCCACCCCAACTCCACCCTCACTCCGTCCCCATTCCACCCCCACTCCACCCCCACTCCACCCCAACTCCACCCTCATTCCGTCCCCAACTCCACCCCCACTCCGTCCTTTTATCGGCTCCGTGGATCTGCTCCTATGTCCGAGCAGGAAGTGGACAACATTTCCATGTTACGTGTGCTCTTGCGATGACGTGTCCCTTCCATCTCCGTCGTTGTTATTATTGATATTATTGATATTATTATTATTATTATTATTATTATTATTATTATTATTATTATTATTATTATTATTATTATTATTATTATTATTATTATCCATTTTACATTTCGAAATATTGTAAACGCTTGACCCGATCAATTCAACGCACGATGCATCTTCCGATGAATTCAATTGAATTCCTCATGACGTCATCACGGACTGTTAATGAGGTGATCGTCATGGACGAGATATCGCCCTCATCGTGTCAATAATAATAATAATAATAAATGAATTAATTTATATTATTATTATTATTATTATTATTATTATTATTAATAGCAAATAAATTATGTTAATTACCTGTCCAAATCGCTGAGTCTGGAAGAGTCGCGAAAGCCTTTTGCGAATGGATTGCTGTCAATTTTCAACTTTGTGATCTAAAAGTTGAAATCAATTTATTATTATTATTATTATTATTATTATTATTATTATTATTATTATTATTATTATTATTATTATTATTATTATTATTATTATTATTATTATTATTATTATTATTATTATTATTATTATTATTATTATTATTATTATTATTATTATTATTGTTATTATTATTATTATTATTATTATTATTATTATTATTATTATTATTATTATTATTATTATTATTATTATTATTATTATTATTATTATTATTATTAATATTATTATTATCACTATTGTTATTATTATTATTATTGTTATTATTATTATAATTATATTATTATTATTATTAACGTAAAAATGATATAATTTAAGTATCACATTAATGCCTCTCCTCTGAGGAGAGGGCGTGCGATGCGACGGTTGGACATAAACAACCATGATTACACGACTCTGCAATTGTATATCAAGATGATGATGACGACGACGACGACGATGATGATGACGATGATTACGATGCTGATGGTGACTATGACTGTGACGACAATGATGGTGTTGATGATGATGATGATGATGATGATGATGATGATGATGATGATGATGACGATTATGACGATGATGATGACGATGATGATGACGATGATGACGACGATGATGACGACGATGATGACGACGACGACGACGACGATGATGATGATGATGATGATGATGATGACTTTTAAAGAAGCAGATGGCATCTGACCAGCTGGTTCTGATAGGCCGTCACGGCGATGAAAACGGTTTCCGGAAAAACGAAGGTCTTGGAAAGTTCGGCGGGAGACGAGGAATCGTCTGCTCCGTTGCCCTTGACAACCAATCTGATCCTGGGCTGGTACTTGTGCATCGAGTTCAGTATTATCTAAGTACGAGTACACACAGTTGTTGAGTTTAGTACACACCACATTAGCATAATTTATGGACATTGTTTTGCCATCCACGTTATGCAAAGTGTTTACAAAGGAAAATTATAAAAAAAACCATGACAAAAGCTTTGAGAAAAACCGAAATAAAAATAAATTTAAATTTTATTAATAAATAATTTATTAATAAATAAATAATTAATTTAATTTAATGGTAAACATAGAGATAAACATTAACAATATCATCTGATGGTATGATTGTTTTTATTTTTAAAAGAATTATAACTAGTAACCTGTTTAGTAACAATGACTGCACCGTAACACGCACTAACTGGTTAACATAATTTATGCCCGATTGCTATTACATGCCAATTAATTGCTAATCTACATAATAAATATTAATACAAAATAAATGAATATTCATTACGTGTCCTGTCTTGTCCAGCATGTTGTTGGTGAGTTTGATCTTCTCAAAGGACACGGTCTGCTTGGACAGTTGTTCGAAGTTAAAGGGCGAATCAGGGTGAAGGTACAATCTCGTGGGTAGGGGCGGGTCTGCCTTCCCAGCCACGAGCCACGACGACCTGTGATAGGCGTACCTGGGGTTTTGGGGGAGGAGTCTAATTTAATGTTTAGCTTATCCATTTTTTCAAATTGTAATGTAATTTTTATTAATTTTAAATCTAAAAAAGATATATCTAAACTAATATTATCATATGATATTAATAAATATATCTATCATTAAAATTAATGTAATGCCATGAATAAATTATCATAATGAATCAGGGTGAAGGTACAATCTCGTGGGTAGAGGCGGGTCTGCCTTCCCGGCCACGAGCCACGACGACCTGTGATAGGCGTACCTGGGTTTTGGGGGAGGAGTCTAATCTAATTTAGCTTATCCATTTTTCAAATTGTAATATAATTTTTATTAATTTTAAATCTTAAAAAAATAAAGATATATTAATATAATATCGTCATTAATCTAATAATACCATCTAATATTAATAAATATATCTATCATTAATATTAATGTAACGCCATGAATAAATTATCATAATGACCTGTAGCGCTTGGTGTCGACTGGAACGATATCCATGAGTACGTTGAACTTTGAACTTTCAAGATTTGGGATGCTGTTCAGTCCAGAGAAGGATACTCTTAGCGTAGGGAACATTCTCCTGTCATGAATATTCAAGGGTCATTATAATAATAATAATTATGTGTTTAAAAGTGAAACGAATATAAAAGTCTTTTAATTTAAACAACGTTTATATTCGTGTTAATGTAGTTATCGAATCCGTGGAGAGAAAATGTTGATAAAGAATTAAAAAGATTATAAAATCATTTAATAAATAATTCAGTTTTAATCCAGTAATTAATAAATAGATAAATTAATAATAAATAAATAAATAATTAATTAATTAATTAATAAATAATTCAGTTAATGAATTAATCAACATCTCAAACCTCCCGGACTTGGTAATGATCATTTCCGTTCCAAGCTCAAAGAACTTGTCCCACAAATCCTTCGTCTCCAGTCTGCACTGAACGCAGGAAAGGAAATCCCTTGAAGTCTTGGAAGATGTGTTTTCCTTCGTCATGAATTTGAATCCAGAAGACGAATTGAACTGATGCTTGCCGGACGCTTTCTGAGATGAGGCGTTGATTGAAGATTGATTGATTGAAGACGCTTGATTGATTGAAGCCGGCTGATTGATCGGGTTGATTGGATTCATCGACGGGTTGAAAAATTGCTTTTGGTCGGCTGGATATGCGGAATAGTTGTCTGTCGGACCAGGAGACATCTTAAAATTATGAGAGCCAATCAGCGATGTCGATTCAAACGTTGCACTCTGCTGATTGGTCCTGGCGTACTCGTCTTGGTCTATTTTTATCGCACCTTCATTGAACATAAACAAAAAAAAATGAGGTTAAATGTCAATTTTAATAAACAGTTCAAAGGTTAACAATGCCATAAATAAATAAATAAATAAATAATTAATTAATTGATTAATCAAATATGAGTCAAGACATTGATGTTATAAATTTATTAAAGACAACTCTACATTGAGTATTTGCAAAACCAGTCAGAAGAATTAACCTGTCATTTCAATTGTCCGGTAATTTTTGTCGAATGTCAAATGTTTGTCGCCATCGGTTTCGTCCACGGGCGACGAACTCCGGTTGTTGAGAGATCCGTCAGACGTTTCCAGGAACCGATCCTCCATGGTTCGTCTCATGAGCAAACTGTCGATGGAAAAGGTGGCCGGCTGTTTCCTCTGCTCCGGAACTGGACACGACTTTGAATTCTGAGTGGCCGAGTTGGTAGTCGTCGTCGTTGAAGAAGAAGAAGGATTAGGAAGAGAAGGATGAGAAGGAGGTGGAAACAAGACTCGTACGAATTTGTTTCCAGAGAACTTTTTAGACACGAAGTTTGAGATGCTTTTCGAGGAAAACGAAGGCTTGAAACAGCACGGAGTCATTGACTGGTTGAGGGTATTCTCCGAACACTCCTTCTTTGCCTCTGACTTTTCCGGATTCTCCAGCTCGAACGGGTTCGTCTTGCTTTCGGTTTCGTGTTCTCTGTCCGTCCTCTGAAATACGGCAGACTGGTCTTCGTCTTCGGTAGGGGAGTCATTCGCTTCGCCATCGTCGCTGCTTTTCGACTGAACGTGCCTACGTTTGGACTTGAAATTCGTATCGTTGGAGTTTTCCAGAAGTCTCTTCTTGGCTTTGTTCGACTTGAGTTTGTGCTTCGAGAGACGCGAGACGTCGAAGTACGACGAAGGAGACAAGTTCTGATTCGAGGCCATCATCAACGACGGAGATTGAAACTCGATTTGTTAAAAAAAAAATAACTTCTTTAAAAACAAATCCTCCTGGAATCACTTTAAGAACGAAGAAAAAAAAAAGAAGAAAATTTATGACTTGAACTGTAATTTATCTTCTGCCAACGACGTTTTATTATTATTATATATTATTTATTATGTATTATTATTATTACTGTAAACTTTATTTAACTTTATAAACCTCAAAATGTATCGGGCATAAACAGTTTATCGCCTGTAAATCGGTTGCAAATCAAGCCAAACTTCAGCACGAAACCTCGAATCGTCGTGGAATGACCGGCGATTCTTAAATATTCTCCGACAATCGTTCCATCCAATGGAACGAGGAAAGCTCGAGACGCGTTCATATGTTTCCAACGCTCTTCTGTCACCACGAATTGCAAATCGGGAAGCGCTATTGGTCCCCTGGACAAAACAATGGAGGCTTGTTGACTCCTTCCTATCCATGTGAAAGTCTTGATTTTGAGCCGAGAGGCTTTTCTAAGTTTTAGGTTAAAGATTGATTTGGATGTGGATTCTGAGTTTATTGCTTTATTCTCCAGTGTGGAAATCTTAATTTTGTTCCAAGTTTTGATGTTCCAGTTTTTAAGTTAAAGATTTATTTAAAAGTGGATTTAGAGTTTATAGCTTGTATATATATTTTTGTCATTTCAATCATGTTTTTTTTTTCAGATATTGTGTCCAATTTTCCTGTTAGAAGTTGGAATTTATTTTTAAAAATCATAATTTTAAGTTTAAGTTATTTGGACGAACTGCTTCACGTAACAAACTGTTAAACAAAATCAACGAATTAAAATTCATCATTTTAAAAGAATAATAATTAAATAAATCTATAAAACAAATGAAAATTCTCCATCAAAACTCTCCTGGCAATGGCGATGGATCCATTGTCCATTTTCATTCGATTTAAAGAGACATTAATTATTAATTATTGCTAATAAACGATTTAATTGTGAAAATCTCTTGGAGGGAAATTAAAGACATTTTTATTGCTCTGTTGACGGACCTAACCACACGCTGCCTCTCATTGGATGGTCACGATTCCGAGACCCCGCCCTTCTTGGTATTTGAATATTCATGAGTAGCAAACTCGTGCTCTTGTGCCGATGTGCGTGTCAGGACCAGATGGAGAGAGATAGAAATCGGCACAATTCCACGCATTGAAATGTCCGTACAGTTCCAGCAACCAATCCGTGATTCAAAATTATTATTATTATTATTATTATTCTTTATTATTATTATTATTATTATTATTATTATTATTATTATTATTATTATTATTATTATTATTATTATTATTATTATTGTTATTATTATTATTATTATTATTCTTTATTATTATTATTATTATTATTATTATCATTATTATTATTATTATTATTATTATTATTATTATTATTATTATTATTATTATTATTATTATTCTTTATTATTATTATTATTGTTATTATTATTATTATTATTCTTTATTATTATTATTATTATTATTATTCTTTATTATTATTATTTATTATTATTATTATTATTATTATTATTATTATTATTTATTTATTTATTTATTTTTGTGTCGAAATACTTTGTTTTTTTTTCCAAATCAACTTTTAAAATAACACCAATCTTTGCTGCAAATTTCGACCGGCAATGAATTAGATTGCCTCAATTGTTGCGTGAAATTTTATGAAAATTTAAAATCATTTTTTTTTTGGTTTTATTTATTTTTTTTTTATTTTGCGAAAAGCGACGTAAATTTCAGTCGAGTGCTTTTATTATCGACAGTCTTATCGTGTGATGATTGTGAACGTCATCATAACCAGTACCATCATCGTCGTCGTCATCATCACCATCGTCGTCGTCGTCGTCGTCATCATCATCATCATCACCACCACCATCATCATCATCATCATCATCATCATCATCATCATCATCATCATCATCATCATCATCATCATCATCATCATCATCATCATCATCATCATCATCATCATCATCATCATCATCATCATCATCATCATCATCATCATCATCATCATCATCATCATCATCATCATCATCATCATCATCATCATCATCATCATCATCATCATCATCATCATCATCATCATCATCATCATCATCATCATCATCATCATCATCATCATCATCATCATCATCATCATCATCATCATCATCATCATCATCATCATCATCATCATCATCATCATCATCATCATCATCATCATCATCATCATCATCATCATCATCATCATCATCATCATCATCATCATCATCATCATCATCATCATCATCATCATCATCATCATCATCATCATAATCATCATCGTCGTCGTCTTCTTCTTGAAACCCCCACTAACGAATCCAATGTGTTATCGCACCTAAATTTGCCACACGTCACGAGTATTCCTGACGACGCCATCTTGTTTCCGGCATTCCCGGCAGTGGAGAGATGCTATCGGCATCGTCTTGCGCTGCTAATGTGTTATCTTCATCGAGCGGCAAATTAAGCAGACGAGTCTCTTAATAGAAATTATGTCTCTCTCTCTCTCTCTCTCTCTCTTTTTCTTTTTCTTTTCCAAGAGATAAGCTCTGGATCCTTTCCTTTCGGGATCCTCAAATCGTAAACGATTCCGTTTTCTTATTAGTCGGAATTATTAAATGCGAGTTAATTAATTAATTAATTTATTTATTGATTAATTTAATTATTGCTAATAAACGATTTAATTGTGAAAATCTCTTGGAGGGAAATTAAAGACATTTTTAATCAAGTGGTTATTATATTAAATTAAATTGAAATGCTTGCTGAAATTTATCTAAAATTTAAAACAAAAAATATCCCATCAACGTGAAAAGATGTTTATGATAACTTTTTAGAACAGACAATTTTCACTCAATGTTCAGGATAAAATTGTGTTGAACATTTTCTCTGTTTCCAGCCGATCATTCGATCACGTCTGATCAGAACGTTTGGCTCCTATCTCGGGGAGCATTTGTATTAATCAGTGGTCTGTTAGATAGTCATCTCGAACATTTTGTAGTCAATATGGTCCATGAGGACAGGCCAAAATGTGTCACTCTTACTGTTACGTTTGGTCGAACGAAACTCATAAACAAATGGCCATTGTTTCGTTGCTAAGCGATGTAAAACACTTTCGTAGAACCGACAAGATGTCTTTTGTCCTCATGTTTACGGTCCTTACAATATTTCCTAACGTGATTCCCAGCCGAAGCATGTGTTCTGGGGAAGAAGAAGAAGAAGACGACGACGACTTTTAATTACGTTATCTCGACGACTCTGCTCAAGATGAAAGAAGAAAAAAGATGGCTGTAAAAACTGTCTCTCGTTTGATGGTTCATTGTTCTGGCATATGTTTCACAATTCGAAATAATTTAAAGAGAAACAGTTTGTCTAGAAATGTATTCTTTGATGAGACTCTGCCTCACCCTGCCGGCTCATGGCACAATCATCGATACATTAGCAAAACAGCATCGGTCTGATATCGGAATCCACCCTTCATATTCAATGCGTCAAGAATAATTAAAAGGACCGATGAACAGTCAACGATAAACTCCATTTCGGAAATAGGATAGGCCAACTGAGAAATTTGTAGTACGAATTGAAATGTCAGCGAGGGATCGTCTAGGTTCGGCTCTGTCTCTAACACTTTGAGAGTAAAACTCCAGGAGATTATTCGTTGACTCGCAGACAAAAGCCTTACACTTCCAGTGGAGTCGAAATGTCAGCCTTCTTGTTGATGGAAACGATTCGCTTGGAAACTGTGCTTCAATTGTGGTCTCTTCTTCATTTGACACCGTGACAGTTTGATGTCGCATGTGATTCAAGCTGTTCTTTATAGTGATATAATTATCGGTGGTCACTTTAACTTTATTTTCTTTAAATCGTTGTTAAAAGATTAACGTCTTCGTCTCTTCAATATAACCAAACTAGTTCTTAATTTTAATTTTAAATGTTAAATAGTTCTAAGAAAGTTGAGAATTTTTATGTCGTTGCTAATATGGAAATAAAAAAACATTATTTTTATTATTATTATTTAGCTCGGAACCATTCTTTCCTCGGAGCTCACCGACTGTATCCATGGTTACCTCATCGACTGGGTGCCTATAAGATTTGCAATGTTGTTTGTCTTCCGATGGTTAATGTGATTATATCCGATGGCCACGAAATCTTTGAGATGTTTTGTCGAGATCGACATACGAGCGGTTTGTGTCGAATTGGAAAATATCCGTAAAGACTTGCGAACAAGTTGGATTTTATACTCTCCTAATTTCATTAGGTAACCAGTCCGGGAACATGGCTGCCAAAGAGAGAGGATCTATTCGTTTCTGTAAGTTTGTTTGGACAAGTTCGTCAAACCAGGATGGCTGGATCAGTATTTCCTCTGCTCTTTCATGACAGACTAAAGTTTGACAAAGTAAGATTTCTAATTTACTTATTTACATTACTAATGGCATGTTTCATTTTCACAACAAAACGTGAACGCTAAATGTATGAATAGGTATTCTACTCGGCCTATGAACCATCTCAGATAGCAGACAAGTTACTGGGTTTGTTTGCAATGAAATCGTAAGCGCAAAATCATTTGCTTTTTTAAAGTTCATTTTACGACGCAGAGGAAACAATCCGCATCGAGCTTCTGCAACTGTCCAATCTCTTTCTGGAAGGCAGGTTGTTGGCCTGGTACGAATCAAATGCAAAGATATTTCTCTATCCTTCTCCTTACTTTACATTCACTTATGGACTTAACGGACGTGAAATCGTGATGGAAAGAAGTCTCAGCTTTCCAGTAATAATCTGAAGTTTTTGTCAATCAATGTATTTCCTGAGCACCAACAAGTCCCCAATTTCAGGGCATCAGTCCGAGGATGGAGTTTTCGACGAAAACCGTCATCCATGAAACATCATCTCTTTCCAGTCCGCTCGGATACCTCACTGCGAGAAACTCCTCGGGCCTCCACGACACGGATGGATATTGGCCGTCTAACGTACTTTTCATTCTTATATGATATTTTTGACATTTTAAATGCTCCTATCTAAATAAATTCTTCATTGCATTTTAGACTTCAATGAAGAGAAGCCAGAGGTACTTACGAAAAGCATTAATTTTAAAAAAATCAGTTAAAATATAAGTCAATTTGGATAAAATGACATTCAACTTAAAATCAGATCTTCAAGTCCACTCAAGTCATATGGTCGATCCACACTCTCCTCCGCCTTGAAGGCAAAAACAAGATTCGATGACGTGAACGACGATGCAAACTACATCGGAGACGATTTCTATGCCTCCACATCAAAGTCACTTCAGGACAGACCGCCTTTTGTTGTCAGAAAGGTATGTTTTTTTTTCCTTCAAATTTTTGTCATGTCATCCTGCTATATAATACTTATAATGCAAAAAGAGACCAAATTTCTCTGAAGGTTGAAGACGATTTGGTGGCAAGAAAGCCCTCTCCTCTGTACCCAAGAATAAGACCAAGGTCGACGGAAAGAAGATCCGACAGAAGACCACTGACAAGGTCTCGGAGCCTTAGCCCTACGAAGGTGATTTCAATTTATTGATAGGCTTTAATTGGATTAAATGTGAATATTATATTTCTTCTTTTATAGCATTTCGACAGCAGTTATGCAAACAACGACCCAGGTTTGATCGACTCTTTTGTCGAATTATGATTAGTTCTTTTTGTGGCTAAAATCAGAAAAAAGTAAGTGAGACTCATTTGAACAGCAGGGAGCCAAGAATTCGTGAACAATCTCGACCATGAGTCTCCTCTGGGTAGATACCATGACGACTATTCCACCCAGATGGACCTCATCAGAGCCAGGATTGACAGGGCTCTTAGGAGGAACAGATCGATGGAAAGATTTGAATTGCTGGAGAAGATGAAGTCATACTACAGGGTATGAAACATACATCCCTCTGCCATTCCTCAGCTCCTAAACTCGCTCGGAGTCAGGCAATCAGTTGGACATAAAACTCTATCGAAATCATTTTTTTAATTTCAGTGGCCATTTTACTACGACTACCTGGATGATCTGGAACTTGAAATTGAACTGGGAAGGAGAAGACGAAGATTCCTCCTCTACTGAGAATCCGAAAGCCACTTACGCCCCAGTTTGGCCACTTACTGAACAACTTGTCATTGTCTGAAAGAACTTGAATTATGTCCCAAAGGGCCTTTGGTCCGTAGAATTTAGAATTGATTCGATGATATATATATAAACTAGTTTTTAATTACAACAAACTGATATTTAATAAAAATCAATTTTCACCATAAATTCTTCAAAATGATTGAGATTTGCTTTGAGAGTGAAATTTTTTGCATGGCTTCCAATCCAATCCAAAAATCGTTGGAGATTCAAACCTCTCCAAACGGAGGTCTACATGCAGTCATGGAACTGTTGCTTATCCACATAAGAAAAATTATTTTTAGGGACATACAAAAGCTGAAACCCAACTAGGATCTATGCTTGCACACGAATGTTAAGCTATCTTTGATTATCAGATTAAGATCTAATTTCACTACACTTCCTGATGATGAAAAAGAATGCAATGCTGCAAAACGATGAGTTCACCATCACGTGGTTGAAAGAATGATGCAATCCTAAAAAAGTCAACTTCACAAGTCACGAGCAGACCAACGTAAATCTGCCGATTGACCAAGGTATGAATTGATTACTAGAGTTGAAATTAATTGTGCAGAGCACACACAAAAAAATCCCCATTTCTAAGGGATTGACCAAATTTATAAAGTTTTTATACCATAAGCAAACTAACAAAAAGAGCATGTCAAACCACCACTCTGTTTATTAATTATAAATTGAAAATACCACAGGAATGTTAGTCTTTCTTGAATGGATTAATCATTTCAAAAATGCCTTTTTTACTCTTTGCTTCGTCTAAATCCATCGCCTTGATGTCTGCCAGGATCGAGTCGGCAAAAGAACATTTGAGAGGCTTCAGACTCTTCTCCCATTCTTTCTCCTCGATTTCGTGCTGCTTCCTCTCGGCTTCTTGGAGAGTGAGGCCGACCCATTCTGCCTCTTCCAGAGGAATTTCAAATTTCTTGTACTTTTCGTACACGGCCTTATGCAATTCGGGATCGTTGGGAAAAAAAGACTTCTTTGCAAGGGCAATGAGCATTTCTCTCTTCAGAGTCATACCTAATTTGGATTTCAAATCAACTTCATGTGTCTTCAGAATGTAGTTATCAAAGCCTAAACACTCATCAACCAAATTTAGAGTTCTCAAAGTCACAACTATATCAAAGTATTTGTCAAGGATTTCACTGTAAAACACTCTTCTTGTCAAGAAAGGCATCCAGATCTTAGGAACTCTAGGCTTGAACATTTTGTTGTTTTTCTTTGTAAGACCAGCAATAAAGCCTTCTCCTCCCCACAAACCATGATCAGCTTCGACAGGGAAGGTAAGTTCAATAGGTACTTGCTGCACTCTGACAGGTAAACCATCTTTATCTGGAACATACTTGCGGCTCTCCTTTACATAGTGAACAGGTTCGGGTGTTTTCATCCATGTTTCGGTGTATCGAATCTTATAATGCAGTGGCAAACGAGACTTTAAACCTTTCGTCCATGGCCAAATGCCACGATGTAACTTTTGCATATTTGTCATAAACCGTTTGCCATATCCTTGCACGACTTTGCCGACCTCAGCCATTTTCTACCGAATACTAAACGAAAAACAAGAAGTATCACGGCAAAGCATGGACAAAGTCATAGAAGTATTTCGCAGTTGTTATAGTTCTTAGGTAGTTATCACTGCATGCAAATAATATGCAAAATTAATTTTAATTTAATGAAAATATATATCATTTTCAGTATCCTCAACGCCTTAAATTATATTTACTTACTTTTTCTCGAAAAATTCACTATTTTTAAGTTTATTTTACATTATTCAAAAAAGATATGTATCAATTTTTGTTTAATAATTGAATAAAACATCTTTATCTTTCCGTAGTGGTCGATTTTTAAGTCATTGACGCATTGTAACTTGTGTGCCTGTTTCCTTGCTATCTGGATTTACGGACATCGGATTAAGTTCAGTAAATACTTGCTACTATTACAAACATGACTGACGAACAGGTATATTACGATTTATTTACTTTTAAAAAACATTATCCATTTATTTCTCGGGCATCACTTGCATATTTAAACCTGGCACATTTAGGACGTTTTTGATCCCACTTTGACGAAAAAGAAGAAGAAGAAGAAGCCTTTTGGGATGGACGAAAATGATGCAACATTGGAAGAAGTTTCTGTACCAGTAGAGATTCCTTCTAATGATAAGCCTTCTGATGAAATCGATGCAGATGGAGATCTATTAGGTTACTAATACTAAAATCGTAGTTTTAAAATCGTTAATATACCCACGTTCGATGAAAAACCCCTTTTAAGCAGTTGTAACCAGGACTTATCACATTGATTAATCTTGATTATGTATAGGTGATTAGATATAATTATAGCTTCACGTTATTAATCTTATAAAACGTGTGTAGTATTACTTAATCTTAAATGTTTTAACAGATTTGACTTTAGACAAGAAGAAAAAGAAGAAGAAGAAGCCATTAGATCTTTCTGAATTGGGATCAGCTCTTCCCGTAAGTCTCTTAATACAAATGTTCCCATAAATGTTTATATTTCAATTTTTTTTATTCAATTTTGACTAGGAGCAGCAAGGAAATGAAGAAGCAGATGCTGATGAAAAGCAACCAGTAGGTGGTGATGATGATACCATTGACTTTTCAGTTAGGAAGAAGAAAAAGAAGAAGGACAAGACTTTGGCTGAAACAACAACTGAGAAAGGTAAGCAAATAAATTTATTGTCAAGACTTGATCAGAATATGTAACATTTCCTTGTATGCAGAAGAGACCGACGGAACGCAAGAGGTGACCGAGCAATCAGAGAACGATTACACCTACGAAGAGGTTAGCTTTTTGAATTGCGACGTGCATTTGCTTTCTGGATCGAAGTACATTTTTTTGATTGCGTTCTGCAGCTTTTGTCTCGAGTGTTCGACATTATGAGAGAGAAGAACCCTGACATGGTGGCAGGAGAAAAGAAGAAGTTCGTCATGAAGCCTCCCCAAGTCATGAGAGTTGGAACGAAGAAAACGTCGTTCTGCAACTTTGCAGAAATTTGCAAAATGTAAAAACATTATTGAACACAATTTGGTTAACCTATGAAATAACAATTCTGATAATGGCTATCCTTTTACAGGCTCCACAGGCAGCCCAAACATCTGCTTGCCTTCCTGCTCTCCGAGTTGGGAACGAGGTGAGTCGACGACGGATTAAATTATTTTGTTTACGTAATGTTCGGTTCTTAATCGCAATTCCATTTTCAGCGGTTCGTTGGATGGAAATTCTCAGCTGATAATAAAGGGCCGTTTTCAACAGAAACAAATAGAAAGCGTGCTGCGTAGATACATCAGTGAGTGCCGGCCGCCATCGTCTTTTTCGTCGTTTGTAAAGTCGGTCGGACTTAAACTCTAATTCTTTTTCCAGAGGAATACGTGACTTGCCACACCTGCAAGTCTCCCGAGACGATGTTGCAGAAGGACACGAGGCTGTACTTCCTTCAGTGCGAAACCTGTGGCTCCAGGTGTTCCGTGGCCAGCATCAAGTCCGGTTTCCAGGCCGTCACCGGAAAGAGAGCGGCCATTAGGGCCAGGACTGCTTGAGACGTTGTTTAGGATTTTTGGTTGCAATTCAATCAAATGCTTGGGTTTTATTTGCTCTAATAATGAACATGATCTTCCACGTATGTCGTTTTTTGCGAATCGATGTTTTTGGTAGAGCATTATTCGTGTTATCATTGGAGAAGTAATCGTTGATGGATGCTTGGGCTGCATGAAGTTTTGTTCTCATAGTTTCGAGTAAAATTGAACAACGCAACGACGCCTGGCCTCATCAAAAATTTAATATAAGTTTTATTAGGATATTAGGTCGATTTTGAAACTTTCGCCAATCTGGGCTTTGGAAAGATGAGAGGGTCGTCTAGCCTCCACTCGAACTTGAGATGGGATCGTTCTAGTCAAGCTTGGGCTAAGCAAGGGCAAGCTGTTGCTTCATTGTCTGGATCTGTCTTCTGATATTGTTGTTCTCGTGGTTTGCCTCGTGATTCGTCTCGTGGCTTTTCGTGAGTAAAAACTCGGCGGCTCCATCCTTCTGTTTTCCAAATCCTCCCAGTCTATGATCTTTGAAGTTAAGTCAGGAAGTAAATGGAGTTTAATTTCCACGATTTTGTCAAATTAACGAATAATAAAAAAAGAAAATAATAAGATACTCTGAAGTATGCGTGATTAGTAAAGTCCACGGGGCACGATTTCCAGTTCCAAGAAACGTAGCACATTTCAACGACGTTGAGCTTGAGTCAGTTTCGTGGAGATGGTCAGAAGTTTATTGGACGCCATGCAATTTGGAAAACTTTGTATTTATTGATTATAAGTTATTTTTTTTTACAAATTGAAATTATTATCACAGCGATTATTAATATGGCGGCCAGCATGAATTCAACGACCAACCAGTCTAAGAAAGTAATAGGACACACTTGAAAGCTTTTCCCTGAAGCTACTCAGGTGCTTGTAATGGATGTCCTACGAGTAAATATTTAGTAGTTTTGTAATAAAAATAAGTAAATGGATAACGATCCTGCAGTGTTCATTAACAAGAAGAAAATCTCTGGAATTCAAATTTAATCAATAAATTAGTTAGTCGATTGTTCCATTCATATATGCATATTATATTATTTCACCTCCCCTATTAGCATATCTTTTGTTATGTCTCCTAATCCAATATAGTCTATGAAGAAGTGAGGATAAATGTTCTCGTGGATTTTTGAGGATTCAAAATCCATGAGTTTGGCATATCCTTCCCTGTCCGTACCAACGTTACCACTGACCACGTCCCTGTGTATAATCGTTAATTAATTCAATTTATTGATTATTGCGATGTTATAATGTTAACTATTAAAGAAAATAGATACTAATAAGGATACTAGAATCTTTTACTATCTCTTAATTTGCTTCTGATGAGCGTACAAAAACCTGTGAACAATATTCAGGGAGTGAATGTATTTTAGCGCTATTAGGATGCAGGCCGAATAAAAAACGGCCGTTCTTTCCAGAAAGGGACCCTTATCCACGATGAGTTTTCTCAGACTGGGTCCTTCCAAAAACTCCATGATGATGAAAACATCGTTCTATTTTAAATGAGTTTTGTAAGAAACAAAGGAGCGTCGCTGGTCTATTGTCAATACTTTACCTGTAGAGTGAAGACATCTAAAAGTAGAATGACGAAAGTGGAAGGCCTGTTCGAAAACAATTGGGAAATATCTTTGATTTGAACGTTCTGACATTCGTCTTCGAGTTTCGTCAATTTTTTAAGGACCATTAATTCGAATTCACCTGTCCTTTTCACTAAAAGTATGTCCTGAAATCAAAGACAAGGAATACTTAATCGAGTACTGTCCAGAAATACGTAACCGGAGGGGGTAAATTGGACGTCTTGAATTGGTCTATCTCTAGAATTGGAAAGTTCATATCCACCATCGCACCTCTCTATCGGGACAAATCTTTCGGACAACCACATAACCTTCCGGCAAATTAATTGCTTCCATATTAGATATTAGTCATTTTTGGCATTGTTTTTTTTGTTTTTGTTTATATGACGCCAAAAAAACATTTACTTTTATGAATGGAACGTTTGGGTCGCAAAAACTATTGCAAACATCGAAAAGATGAACAGATATCTTTTAAAGCATTTTAAATGTCGATCAGGACACCTAAGATCGAATTCTCCAATGAGGATTTATAATTAATTTAGGTCATATCTATGCAAACAAATGCCAGACGTCGATTGGCGGCATCACAGGGCCAGCTCCTTCCCAGCGCTGGACCGGATCCCTTCCCAGTGCATTAGGATATTTTTGTCAGTTCTCCACTCACCTTAGAGAAAAGATCCTAAAATGGCAACTTACAATTTCCTTATACTATGGCATAGCCAACGTCGTTTTCTACAACAAGCTTTTAATATTTTCATCGGAGTATCTGAAAGGATCCAACCTAAGTAGTGCTTACATTAGTTCTTCCATATGAATATGGAGAAAGAATTTAAAAACAAAACGATTGATTGATCATAAAATTCTTCATTAAATATTTAATATCACTGAAGAATAATAATATTATTAACTGGAGACAGTTCAAGGAATCACTATCCCTGTGCACTCTCCGAACCCAATTTTGATGCCATCTTTCTGACACCAACCTAAAACGAGTGTAAAACAAGTGAAAGTCTTCCAAAGACCAACATTAACAAATCTTACCAATCAAAAGAATGTGTATGCCAAAGTTTCAAGTAACTAATATTAATAATCTTTAATTAATTGGAATCATACCAGTCAGTTTGACTTCATCTCCATCCTGTAAGAACTTCCTGGTCACATTCTCTGCCACCTCGATCGGCTTGGTGCCTTTCCAGCAGAGCTCCAACAAACTTCCGTACGAATCTTCCGTCTCGAGATTTCAAAACGCGTCCGGATCAACACCAACGTAAACGTTCGTTCGTAAAGTTAAGTAAAGAGTTTACCGGTCCGCTGATGGTTCCAGAGGCCAACAAATCTCCAGGTCTGAGGTTGCAACCGTTGCTTGTGTGATGAGTGAGCTGCTGTTTTGCTGTCCAATACAAGTACTGCAGGAAGCAGATTAGAAATAATTGGTTTTTAAAGTAATAAGCAACATTTTAACAAACAAATCTCTCAAATCACATCGGTCCTTACAGAACCAAAAAGATTACCTTATAATTGCTCCTTGCAATAGTAACAAACTCTCCAACTTCTTTGGCTGTAACATCGAAATGTAAGATTGAAATCACAAAAACTCAATTCAGACCAAATTTATTTCAACATTTGCCTACTTTTTAAGGACACCTCCAGGTTTATGTCAAAGTTAAAGGCATCTTCGTGTTGCAAATAAGGTAACGGCCTCGGATCCTTAAAGAAATCGGAACAAATTATTTCCTGAGTAAAAACCATTTGCTTGCAAACTGATTAAAACTTTGAACTAAACTTTTGCTGTGAATAAACACGAAGATCAATCAAAAAAGGAAGGAAAAATGCAAGAACATGAAGAAGAGATGTCAAATCATCAATCAATCAACGAATTAGTCAATCAATCAATTACTCAATCAATCAAATATTGAAATGGATCCTTCAACCTGATCCATGTTCTCAACAATGAACGGCAGGAGAGCTTCGGTCGGAACGACCCACGGAGAAATGGTCGTCAGGAAGTTCTTTCCGAGAAATGGACCCAAAGGGACGTATTCCCACTTTTGGATGTCTCTCGCTATGAAATTTTATTGAAATTAAATTAATTATTAGTTTATTGTTGAATTAAATTATTAAATTGGTATTTATCATCACATAAGTAATCACCTAGTGGTATTATCAATTGTATTATCATTATATAATTAATCTGCATTTTCTATCAAAGAATTTTAAATATTCATAATGCTTAGCAGTCAACTATGACAATAATGGCAATAATATGAAATAATATAATTTTATTGTTGCTTAATAAAACAAAAATAAAACCTTATTAATTCAATTAATAATTCTAACCGCTCCAATCATTCATGAGGACGAATCCAAATATATGATCCTGAGCGTCCTCGATTCGAATCGGTTCACCGAGTTCGTTTCCAGGTCCTACGAAAAAGGCCATTTCCAATTCAATGTCCAAAGTTTTGCTCGGACCGTACACGGGGGGACCGACTGAAATTGGAGTTTAAAAAGAAAAAAAAAAGTTTTTATTTTAAAACAATTCACAATAAAAATGAAAATCAAATGAAAATGCGAGCCTTACTTAAGAGGAGAACAAATAGTTTATAAATGTATTTTGAGAATTTCATTCATTTTTGAGACTTACATTCGTCTGGACGAGATTGTCCGCGAGGTCTCTTCACGGGAGTCCCTGAAACGACCACGGAGGATGCCCTTCCGTGGTATCCGACGGGAAGATGCTTCCTGATTTTAAAGAATTTTTATGAAAATGGCTTTTTTTGGTGAGATGTGCATGAGTTGAACACAAGTACCAGTTAGGCATGAGAGCATTATCCCTGCCTCTGAACATGATTCCAACATTGGTAGCATGGTAAAGGGATGAATAGAAATCAGTGTAATCCCCTAAAAAAAAAGTAAAACAAATATAAATTTAAGAACGATTAACGTGTTATCATTCCAAGATTGTATCATGAAAATAATTGTGTTTTAGATTCAATTTATTAAAAATAACCTCACCAATATTTGCTGGCAAATGCAATGTTGCCTGATCTAATGGAACAAAGGCCCTGTTTGTAACAATTTTTTTTTATTGTTTCGTGATACTGAAGCATTTTTAAAACTTATCATCACTTCTCTCGGAGCTGCGCGTTTCCAAGCAACGATGAATTGTCATCACTAAGAAGCTCTTTCAAAGTGTTTCTAGTTTCGTTCCAAGCATGTTTCCCCAAACTCATGAACGAATTCAAGGTTTCCTAAAAATGGTTGCATTGATGAACATACAGTTTTATAACTTAATTCGAATTTGACCAAACCTCATCGAAGACATCAACATGTCTACTTATTGTGGGACCATTGAATAAATGCTTCACGACACCTAAATCCAAAATTTGATCGCCAATTGCCACTCCGATCCTCCGCTTTTCCTGCGATCAGTTCAAAAAAAAAAGTAAAATTGGATTCCGATAACAAACTAAACAAACTCACATCAGAAGGTGTTGAAAATACACCATAAGGGAGATTGTGAATAGTAAAATGAGAATCAGCGGATATATTTAGACTAGAAGCCATTTTGAAGACACTTATCGAGTAAACTTGTAAAAGGCAGCAAAGGTAGACCCGAAAGTCACCCGTGTGCATAATGGTGATGGACTTTTGCACTTCAGACTTTGGAATTTTGTGTCAAAAATGTTTGAGCCGTAGTGTGCTCCAAATCCTTTGTGTTGGTTATTCATTCTGTCTTTTGTCGTTTGTAATCAGTATGCCTTGATATTCTGAATCGGTTAAAATATTTAAAATAAGACCTGAATTTGTAATGGTAAAGTGAAAAATTTTAGATATTTGTTTTTTTTAAGTCACCACAAATTACAATTACAGGTTGAGTTAACCGTGCTTAAAGCTTCAATCACAGTTTTGACTTTACGACCTCCTTACGAATGTAACCAAAATCACGAACAATAACTATACGAATATATAACGAATACTATAACCAAAACAGTATTTTCAATAAATAAAATATCTCATCAAAAGACTGAATTATTTACAATAGAGATCCTGCGTTATGAAGAAAAACCATGGTTGGTCCATAAATTGTGAAGATGTCATGGACATTTTTGTAAATGGCTCGTCAGATGTCTACACAGCGTTAAGTTTAATTAAATTATGCATTTTTATTTAATTTGTTTGTTCCTGATATCGTATGACAAGCAGGTTCAAAATCGCAAGGATGATTGCCTTTAAATTGGTAGAAAGATGGATATCATAATTGACAGCCAAACACGCTCGGATGAGTTGGTATATTTATAAAACAAAAATAGGTAGGACGTGTTTATGACCAGACGTGATAAATGATTTTGTATTTAATGAAGCAAATAAGAATTTAAAAGTTAAAAAATATATTTCTAAACCATCCGTGTATTTAAAATAGGTATTGATAAATGCCAGATAACTCGAGGTCAATAATTTGAAGCGTTGAGCATGTAAATATTTTTAAATTATTGATGGAAATTTAATTTTCAGAGCTTTAATAAAATGCAGTAAATTATTTTTTAATGTCTCGTTTAATTTGAAATAACTTAATTCCTCCAAATAGTTGTAAAGCTTCGAAATACTCGTTAAGGCCTTAATTACGGTTCGATTTTCACCTTTTTCATAAAGCAAAGCCTATTGCGTGGCTGTCCTACTTAAGTCGTAAATAGATCTTCATTAAACATTATTAACAAAAACGTAAATAAATATAAAATAATAATAATAATAATAATTGGTTTATTTAAACAGGCGAGTTTGTCTAAATTTATAACCGATTCTATAACAGGTCTCCAATTGTAGGATCTTGAATATTTTAAGTGGCAGTATTTCTACAAAATGTTATTATTACGATACAAGATGTTAGCAAAGGCCAAAATCCATTGGGTTTCTTTCTATAAGCCGAATGCGATTTCATTCGAGTTATTATAATTTAAAATAATGATAATATATTATTGAATTTTAACGCTCGGATGGGTAAAATATAAGAGTGATATTCTCAATAAATTGATCGATTAACTTGACATTTAACAATTTTTTTTTTTTGATCGAACGTTTGGAGCACGTAACTCACTGCGTGCAGCACTCCAAATCGATATTAACCAGGCACTTTAACTCCAAAAATAAACATAAACGGTTAATTAAAATTTAATAATAATTTGAGAAAAAATATTTCATAAATGTAAATCATCTCCGTCGGAAGGAGCTTTGTGACGGTCAGGTTTTGCTGACATTTTGACAAGTCAAAGTTATCCCGGATCAATTGAACTTGGCAATACCAGCATGCTCATCGTTTCTACGGATAGATAAACATGCCTCATTCTATCTCTTCCTGTTGGACGATTTTCATGTTATGTTTGAGTCAACAGAAGCTGAAACTTTTTGTGCTCGTCTTGTTTGAACTTTGGTTAGTTTCGAGTTTTCAAGTAGTTTACAGGAGTTAAGTCATTCTTCGTCGTCGTTGTTGTTGATCGAATGTGTGAAATTGAAAAATTGAAGAAATTTTATGGGGGACCAGCAGTTAATAAAGAGAAGGATGTTGAATTAGAACTGTAATCTGCCTGAAACTTCCTCATTTCTAGTCGACCTTTCCATCCATCCATCCATCCATCCGTCAGTCTGTCCTGTTTAGAAGACGTTCGAATTGCTCTTCGGTCGGACACAGATTTCAGACTCGAATTATTTTCGAAATTTTAACTTTCCAATCATACCCAATCATTCACAAACACTTTGAGAACGTTATCAAATTATGCATCAATAATTTATTATTTCTCAACAAAAAGAAACGAAATATGCATCGAATTTCAGGAAAAATACCGTCCAACAAAACTCAAGAGAGTTTGTCAAAAAAACATTCTGATCAGCCCTGAAAAGTGGCTGTCACTTGGTCATGTATGGGATGCAAGTCGTACGACATTCACCGGTTGAATAGGGAATCCAGTTCACCGCTCCCTCTCTGCACCAAGGCGTTACATGATAAGGCTTGCAATCTGAAACACGTCGAAATGGATTTTCTATATAAATCCGTATAAATTAGAAGACAAAAAAAGCATTAAAAGAATAATTGAATATAAATATTACCTCCTTCGGATTCCAAAGGTCTCGTGCCCTTGCAAATGAAGCAACAAACCTGATCTGGCTGGTAGCACAGAAAATTTTCTTCTGTTCACGAAAGAGAAAATCGAAATCTTACGAGACTTAAAAAAACTATTTATTTAAAATCGCTGATATTCGTTATCTAGATAGTTGATATCTCTAGTTGATATCTTGTAGTAATTGACAAAATATCTTCTCAAACCTTGAAATTCATTCGAGAAAGCCAAGTGGCAAACGCAGCAGACGACGACGACGATGACGATCAGAAACTTCATCGTAAACGTTACAGAGTCTCTCTGAAACTAGTTAGTGTAGTTGAGACAGAAGGGCTTTTAAGAACTTTACAACGATCGATTCGCGATCAATTTTTTCTTGAACATGTTATTTATTGTACAATTGAATATTCGTTAATAGTTAATATCAAGCATTTGTCAAAAGTCGGAGCTGATGCCAGACGGATCTTAAAAATAGATGACCGATCTTTCAAACGGATGCCCTGGATTGAAGAATTCATCGTGAATCTGTAAAATCCAAAATTATATATATAAAAAAAAATCTTTTCAAATCTTTTCCAAATCGTTTTAATCGTTTTTAATCGTTTTTAATCGTTAATTCCCATAATTTCCCATCGTCGTCGTCGTCGTCTCGGAACAAAACTTAAATCATTTCAATTCCAAACAAAGAATCAAACATTTTCTGGATTTATTTTCGGACGCCGAATTTATGGATGAGAATTTGATTAAATGGGCTGGCCATTAACTGTTGCTAATAATAACATCCACGATAATAATAATAATAATAATCCTACAATTTTATGTTTATTTACTTCATTTTCATCAATTTACTGATTTTCTCAGCAAAAATTTCAATCGAAGTGAAACCCTGTTGTCGAGATATTTTCTCGACTCAAAGAGTTGCACCAAATAGGAAGATAGATTTTTCACAACTCTGGAATTTGTCGCTTGAGGGCGCTTTGGGAAAACAGTGAAGAAATGAAGAAGAGGAGGAGGAGGAAATGAAAAAGAAATTAATAAAAAATTAATAAAAAATTAATAATCTCCATCTCGTTTTTGAATTATCACGTGATGTTGAGGCAACAATAACGACGACAACAACAACAACATCAGCAGCAACAAAAGCAACAAAACAACAAAAGCAACAACAACAACATTCATTCTACTGGTAGACCAACAACAAAAAGCCACCGAACCTTATATAAGCAGCAATGAGCCTCCAATCTGTATATAATACGGACTTTCTGGAGAGCGGACTGGGAACATAGAATCTCGGCGTGCAGATTATATTATAATATAATAGATTATAATAATAATTTATTATATTATAATAATTATTATTTCAAAAGTCGAAACGAAGATGAATTTAATATCATATTTACGGTCAATTATGACGGCCATTTTCATATTTCCTATCTATATATCGATAGTCTCGTCTACGAATGTTACTTTTCAAGATGTTAGAAATCCAAAAGAAGCCAAGAGAGGTGAGCTTTTAAATATTTTTATTATTATTATTATTATTTGTTAGGATTTCCATTTTAAATGTCTTTAAATGTGATTAAATTTCAATCGTTGCTGGATATTATTGTCAATAATTTGAGCGAATATTGACCTTAATTAACAATAAATTACGTGGGAATTAATGCATGAAAATTTATAAAATATGATCTTCTCAATAACAGCAATAAAAATTTTTATGAACCTCAAACTTAGTGGTCGAGATAGACCGAAATTCTGACAGCTCCGATGAGGATAATATTAATAATAATAATAATAATAATAGTAATAATAATAATAATAATAATAATAATAATAATAATAATAATAATAATAATAATAATAATAATAATAATAATAATAATAATAATAATAATAATAATAATAAATTCGACACTTCCTTCTTCAACTTTTCGAGTGCTTCTCAGCATTCTCTGGTTGAATCCCACGATATTTTTTTATGACAATCCACTTTGATATGGTTCAATAAGGAAACGATTAGCTTGGCGAATCTCAGCTTTTGTCAATGATAAGACATTTTGTGACTTTTAGACATTTTTAAACTAGAGAGGGAGATAGAAATAGAGAAAGATAGATAGATAGATAGATAGCGCCTCCGACGCTATGCATATGGCGCTATATAAATTAACTATTATTATTAACTATTATTAGATGGATATATAGATAGAGAGAGAGATAGAGAGAGAGAGAGAGAGATTTGTCCATCCGTTGGGTGTCTCAATAATGAGGTACTTAACTGGGCAGATTGGCATATCAAGTATCATCTTTTATTATCAAACGAAACTACAGAGAGAATAAAATACTAAACATTGATTAATAATATACCATCAATTACATCAAATTACGTCCACAAGGGAAAACAAAAAACAAGGGATTGGTTTTGTGCTTTTAGACGAAGGTTTTAGAGACGAAATTCATCAGAATGAATTTTAAAAATTGCCAACGAATCGACCTGACGAGAGAGAATCGGGCCTCGCTCCAGTGGGCGTGTAATTTTTAATCTCCAAGTCTGTACGGATGAACGAAGTCTAGTTTTATCTTGTACTGAGAGTACAATTAAGAACCGCCGATGTCTTTGTATGCCACCAGCGATGACTGCCAAGGTACGCGTCAAAAACATAGAAAGAACCGTGGGATCGCGAACAGATCGTCTTTGAGACAGGTGTCCGTAGGATACCTCGATTATTTTCGGTCACACATGGCTGGACGTCTATCTGTCTATCTATCTATCTATCTATCCGCTAAGAGTTTCTCTCATCACTTTTGCCTGCGCTCGTAAATTCTTTCTATCTCGTTCCAAGGTTATAGGATACGACGATGAAGACGAGTGTGAGAAAGATGAAATTCAAGATTTACAGAATTTTTAACAGCAGATACGAGGAAATTCGAGCAAAAAACATAAGAAATACTTGGGCGAAAGTTGTGGGCTCAATTAGCATTCCTTAAACAAGCCGTTTTGTGCCAATCTATTGATCCCGGGTTCATCTGTTCCTCGTGCAAACAAAGAGACAGTCTCACAATTCGTTTCTTTGAATCATGCACATTTTTTTTTCTAGCATTCCTCGTATCGTAACTGTGTTGTTGTTGTCGCTGCTGTTGTTGATGATGATGATGGTGTTGTTCAGAACATTTTGTGCATTTGAGCATGTTTGGGAAAGTCGTTTTTAGTAAAATCAGGGCACGTCACTTTCTCTAAACTCTCAAAATCGGAAAAAAATTATTCGGAAAATCTAGAATTATGAAGAAGATGAAGAGGAAGAGGATGAAAGAGTTCAAATGTTTCACTGAGAGGTTAAAAATATGCAAGAATATGTCTCATGAGAGGACCGAGACACATTTATGTTGATCCATTTTGTTCGACCGCAAATCAATCGAGGCCGCATATTTGTAGCTTTTCCGTCGTCTTAGATTCTTTTAGGAGATAATCCTCCTCAAAAATAAAAAAAAAAATAAAATAAAAATGTTTGCTCTGAAAATGATGCTCGGCACACAATGAGTTCGTTCAACAATGGCATTTCAGCACTGGATTTCATCGCTGTTGACGATTTAGAGAAAAAAGAATTTCATTAAAAATCTTGGCAAGACCTTTAGCTGAGCGGAGTGCAAATCGATAGCTGAATAAAATGGCAGGCAATAAATAATAATGATATTTATGATTATAATGAAATATTAACATAATCGTTAAATAAATAACAAGCAATCACAACAATATAATTTTCTAAAATAAATACTATTTGAGAATAAACAACGCTCAAGTCTTAACTTCATTAGCAACCGAAGATATTTACACGTCGTATTGTACTTTGGCATGTCGTAATGACGACGACGATGACGATGACGGTGACATTTAAATGAGAGATTTAGTCATTCATAGTCATGTCCTTCTATAAGAACATCCGAAGCGACATTGAGAAATACTGGCAGGAGAGCTCAGCATTTCAAAATGTCGTGTCACGTTTAAGTTTGCAGAGGCACGAGTTTCGCTTTGGCGCACAACGACCGGACTAAAGAGCGCTACGAACACTACAAGTACCTGTACAGCGACTGTACGCACGTCGACGGGAACCTGGAAATCGTCTTCCTCGATACTCCGGATTCCAGCGATCTGGATTTCCTCGGCTCCATCCAGGAGGTGAGCGGATACGTGCTCATCGTCGGAAACTACGCCGATACCATTCCGCTGAGGAGCCTGCGCGTCATTCGTGGAGACACCCTGTTCCAGCACGACTCCAGGTCGTATGCCCTGTACGTGGCCATCAACTACAACCCTCTGGGACACGAGGGACTGAGGGAACTTCAGTTCAACTCACTCAGAGGTAACTTAAACTGTCTTTAACAAGTGGTGTCGGGTTGCATGGAGTTTTATAGAATATCCCTAAAGTGGCTTCCGATGATGTGGTCTTACATCATTAGTAATGTATTGTCTCCATATATCTTCGCCTGTGATGAATGATGACAGTAATGGTAACATTAGCACAACTTATTATTCAAACGAATCTTAATAATAATCAGCCAAAAAAAAAAATTCATCAGAAGAAATAATAAACGGGATTTAAAATTTAATTTAAAGAAATTGATTCTAAATTTAAGCCAAAATATTGCAGAAATCCTTTCCGGAAGCGTGTTCTTCCTGGACAATAACCAACTCTGCTTTGAAGATACGATAGATTGGTACGACATCATGACTGGAAAAGACTCCATATTCGTTCATCAGGCCAGAGATGACGACAAACCTTCCAGAACCTGTGAGAAAAAGAAATTAGCTTTGAAATTGGCCTAATAATTACGAATTTATAATTAGGCAGGCATAAATTAATCAAATAAGTCTCATTAATATTAATTTAATCGATCACTTAAGGCGGTGAATGCGACGAGAGTTGCGCATTGGACGACGGCAGGAAGCGATGTTGGGGAACGGGACCTTCGATGTGCCAGAAGAGTGAGAAGCGATTGAATCCATGACGTGATTGATCGAATGATTGATTGATTGAATGAACTATTGATTGGTTGATTGATTTATTTAGTGATTTATTGAATGATTGATTAATTGATTGTTGATTGATTGATTGATTGATTGATTGATTGATTGATTGATTGATTGATTGATTGATTGATTGATTGATTGATTGATTGACCGCAGTCAGAAGTTTCGAGTGCAGTCCCCAGTGCGATGGCCATTGCTTCGGACCTCTACCCAACCAATGCTGTCATCCCGAATGCGCAGGTGGCTGCGAGGGCCCCACAAACCGCGACTGTTGGGTGAGTTGAAGTCTTAATGAGGTATTTAACGGACAGACAGATAGAGAGACAGACAGACAGTCAGAGAGAGAGAGAGAGAGAGAGAGAGAGAGAATGAGAGAGAGCAGTCAGTAACGAGAAGTCGTTATTAATAAGTCATGCAGGCATTTCAATGACGAAGGATCGTGCAAGATCCAGTGCCCACCGCAGTTCGTCTACAGCTTCTCGGATTTCAAGCAGGTCCCCAATCCGGCGGCCAAGTTCGCCAACGGAAACCTGTGCGTCCATAAATGTCCCTGTACGTCTTTGTACTATTTTGTTTTCGTTTATTTTCTGACTATGTGTGTTACTATCGGTTTTATCTCGTCTGGGACTTACTTTCTCATCCTCCTCCTCATCATCATCATCATCCTCGTCGTCATCATCGTCATCATCATCATCATCATCGTCCTCATCGTCATCGTCGTCGTCATAATCATCGTCATCATCATCATCGTCAACATCATCATCAGCCTATCTCATCATCGACAACGGTGCCTGCGTTCAGGACTGCGGACCTGGAAGACGGCTCGGAACTGAAGGGATGTGCGTGGAATGCGATGGAGCGTGTCCGAAAAGTGAGACGAAAAGTTTTTATTTCATTCATTCGTTCATTCATTCGTTCATTCATTCATTCGTTCGTTCGTTCGTTCGTTCGTCAAACTTCTCGAACCGAGACTGATGCCAAGACGTTCGTTGAACTGACAGCCTGCAAGGTGGACTTGAGAGACGATTTCGTTCACATGGGAAACATTGAATTGTACCGCGGTTGTACCATCGTTCAAGGAAGGATCAAGATATTGGATGCCACATTCACCGGGTTAGCTTCTTGTCGCGAGTAGTAGTAGTAGCGGTGGTGGTGGTGGTTGTGGTGGTGGTAGCAGTAGCGGTAGTGATAGTGATAGTTGTCGCTAGTGATGCACTTGATTAATGAAGTGATTAATGAACTTTTAGCGATCCGTATAACAAAATTGGACCAATGCAACTCGAGTCTCTCTCTGCTTTTCAAGACGTCCAGGAAGTCACTGAATTCATTCAAATTCAGGCCAATCATTCGTTTTTCAAGAGTCTGTCTTTCTTCAAGAACCTGAAAATCATTCACGGGAGGAGATTGGACAGGTGTGTGTGTGTGCGTTTAAAATTATTAACCTCGACGCAATTGAAACTATTATTATTATAAACTATAAATAAACATGTATTGATAAATAATAACAAAATAAACAAGTCTGAAAGTTAGTCAGTATTTAGAATATGCCTATATTATTAATTTTAATTCTAATTATTTAAGGGGACGCGCATCACTTCAAATATCGCAGACGAGTCTGGAGTGGCTGGGCATGTTGTCGCTGAGAGAAATCAGAAATGGAGACGTCTTCATTGCCAACAACACTCAACTCTGTCACACAAATCTCGACTGGAGGCGATTCTTTGCCAATCCGCTCCAGATTTCCATCGTCCAGTACAACAAGGAACCACTGGATTGTGGTGAGTTACTGGGGGCATGTTGTCCGGCCAGCCAGTGGTGTGGCTAGGATTTTAAAATCGGTCGAGGTTGGTGTTCAAAGATTCTACAGACAGCAGAATATAGATAGGAGAGCTGATCGTGCTTGTGCGGTTGGTGGTGACATTTTGTCTGCTTTTCACGCAAAACATGACGGGACATGCTGGACTGGCGGATGTAAGACTGGACAGTCGGCACACTTCTCTAGCCCGTGGTTACGCTGATCATGCGGTTTCAACACCGTTCGTAATCCACTAACTCCTTTCTCATTTCTTTTCAATTTTTTTCTCTTGCAGAACAAAATGGCGAATCGTGTCACGAACAGTGCGAAGAAGGAGGATGTTGGGGTAAAGAGGACGTTCACTGTCTCAACTGCAAGTCGTTTGCCTTCAACTCGAGATGTCTTCCAAACTGTTCTGTCGACGACGGTCTGTACCAAGTTAATCCGTCCAGGTGTGGCAAGTGCCACGGGCAATGCAAGAACGGTTGCCATGGAACGGTGAATCTCCCCGTGATAGTTTTAGAAGCTTCATAATAAAAATACCAACAAGCAACGATAACAATATTGATATTAAAGAATTAATATTCAATAATAATCCGCCAACTCTGAACGTTCCTTTCGTATCCTATTCGCAGGGGAATGACAAATGCACTGAGTGCAAGAACCACCAAGACGGTCCGTACTGCGTCGGCAAATGTCCCCCCTTTAAGTACCCCGACGAAAGAGGTCACTGCCAGTTGTGCCACCCCGACTGTGACCTTCAGTTCGGATGTACGGGGCCCGGAAAACACCTGGGTAGTGGAGGGTGCACTGCCTGCAAACTCCATCAACCACTCGATGTCATTCCGTCACTAGTCAACAATTCCACGGCCGGTTTCACCTGCATTTCTCCAAAGAAAGGATGCTTCTCCGGTTATTACAAGTCGTATACCGCCCTTAATGCGTCTCATCACAAGAGAAAGAAATTGGTCTATCTCCACGTTAGTCTCTGCTCTTTAACAATTTTGAATTGGTTGTGGAGTGTGTCGTTGATGTCGTTGTTAATGGTGCTGCGTCGTTCGAAGGTCTGCACAAAATGCCATCCCCAATGCCATGAATGTTCCGGGGCCGGCCCGTCCTCTTGCGTGTCTTGTTCCAAGTTTTCCTTCGAGGGGAAGTGCGTTGAGAAATGTCTGGACGATCATTATCCGGACGAATCGCTGGCCTGTCAAAAGTGCGACCCGAAATGCCTGACCTGCGCTGGCAACGCATCCAATTGTTCTACCTGTAGGTACTACATGCTACCGTCGCAACACGGATCCGAGCACAACGTAAGTTCTTTTCTATTAGCTTCAAACTCTCCACTCCACTTCGGTATCCTTCAACGGTTCCTATCGTAACAGTTCACCTGCGTAGAAGAGTGTCCCGAACAGTTGCCTCACAAAATTGCAAAGAGGAACACGAAAGGAGATTTGGAATCGTTTTGTTCCCAAAGCGATAACTTTATCAGGTCGTATCATAAGTTCGGCTAATTTCTACAAGATTTTACAATACTGGACATTTTTTTAGTAATTGTAAAGATTTATTGGTAAACGCTTTGCTTAACCATTTCCTATTCTTCTTAATAGCCAGAATAGGTGGACAGCTTTTGCCATATTTCCTAGTTTGATCCTCATCCTACTTGGTTTCGTTGTCATGCTCCTGTCTAAGAAAAAGAAAAACCTAAAGGAACAACAAAATGTTCTCATCCACAGCATATCATCGTTCGAAGTAAGCATCACCATCATCATTGTCATCATAGTCGTCGTTATTATCATCATCAACGTTATCACCAGAGTTATCTTCACGATCACCACCGTCATTATCGGTCTTATTTGACTCTAAGTTTGTCCTACTTCGGCAGCCTGTGGCGCCGTCCAACATCCAGCCCGACATGTCGACTCTGACACTGGTCAGGCAGTCTGAATTGCGCATCGGAGGAATTATCGGCGCTGGAGCCTTCGGAACAGTGTACCAGGTAAATTAGAGGCCGGGGAATCGAATGCGTTCTCAGGAGGATTTACTTGTCGAGGTCGTCTCGTGCAGGGAATGTGGTTTCCAGAAGGAGGAAAGTCAGAAAAGGTGCTGGTGGCAATCAAGGTCTTGATGGAGGAGAGGGAAGATTGCGGAAGTAAAGAGATACTCGACGAAGCGCGCATCATGGCTTCCGTCGATCATCCGTGCTGCGTGAAGATTCTCTGCCTCTGTCTCTCACCGTGCATCATGCTGGTCACGGATCTCATGCGACTCGGATGCATGCTGGATTTTATCCGGACGAGGGGGCACAAACTCGGGTCCTCGACTCTCGTCTTGTGGTCTCTGCAGATTGCCCAGGTTTGTTCCGTGGATGGATAGAATTCACGTCGAAGTTTCCGTCATCGTACTGATTAAGAGTGTTGAATTCGTCAGGGTATGAAGTTCCTGCAAGAAAAGGGAATCGTTCACAGAGATCTTGCGGCCAGAAACGTTTTGGGTTGGAGAAATATTTTCTTGTCTATTTATCTTGAAACTCTAGTTTTGCAGCAGGTTTTATGTCTTTATGGTTGAAATTAGTGGATTACGACCAAAATTTAAGAAAAAATTCCTTAATTCCAGTCCAATCGATGAAGCAAGTGAAAATTACCGATTTCGGTCTCGCAAAACTTCTAAACTTCGACAAAGGACCTCTGAACACGAACAAGAACCAAACGAGGGTTTCAATTTTTCCATTTCCACTAATTTTCAACATTTTATTTTAAATAAAAATAAAATAAAATCATCTCATTCTAATCGCTGACGTTTCAGATGCCCATCAAATGGCTGGCCTACGAAAGCATAGCTTCTCAGATCTTTACTCACCAGAGCGATGTCTGGAGTTTCGGTATGCGACGTCATTTGACACCCCCAGCGTAATAAAAAAAATGTTTTCGTAATTTAATATTAATTATTTAATATTATTATTATTAGGAGTTACTTTGTGGGAGCTGCTAACGTTTGGAAGAAGACCTTACGGATCGATCAACGCCATGGATACGATTGCATTCCTGGAAAAGGGTAACAGACTTCCTAGGCCTGACATCTGTCGACCGGAATTGTACGACTTGCTTTTGAAGTGTAAGTCAGCCAAGCCAAACCAATTTTATCTCTAAATGTTTTTTTAATGCACATTTTCGATCATTAAATAATTTTTAATTATAATTCATTAAGTAATTAACTATTGTTATCGACAGGTTGGGTCCTGGAACCAAACGATAGACCAACTTTCAGTGGCTTGAGTGAACGATTTGAAGAGATAAACTCCCGTCCGGAGAACTACATTGCCCTTCCAGTAAGCAATTGACGAGTTAATTGATTGAAATTGATACTCAATTCGTTATCATTTGATATTTTTTTTCCCAGCTTCACGATCGCTGCGATGATCTTTACATCCAAGATGAGGGTTACAAATCGCTCAGTTTGAGCGATGATTCTGTTGCCGGTAAGATTTCGTGACGTTAAATGCTATTTTATTTCATTCAAATCCACGTAGTTTAACTAATTTTTTTTAAATCTAAATAAACCAATCATTTAATTTCAGATTCAGTACAGGGTCGAATGCCATCGTATGTCAACGAGGAAATGCAGAGACCGCGTTATATGAATGTCATCCATGTCGGCGACAAAGAAGAAGTGAAATATAGCAATTTCAAAGTGCTTAGAAAATCAGTCAACCTCGAATCAAATCTGATTTCATATTGCAACACTTCTCCGCTGAAAGGGGAGAGTTTCAGCGACCAACGTTCGTCATTGTATAGCCATTTTCAATTTCCCATCAAACATTCAGCTGAGATTTTCGGAAGCATTTCAAGAGGACAAAGTTATTATGATTGCAACGTTTCTCGCCATTCTTCTCAACCTGAATCTCCAGTTTTTGAAGATGTTCTGTAACAGCTAACTACTCCGTGCAAGCTAACTCAGCCTAGTGAACAAAAGGTGCCTTTTCATATCGGAACGTATTGTCAAACAGTTTTGTTTTTTTTTATATATAAATTTTAGTCACTTTTATACTGTAATTTATTCAACTTTTTACTTGAATTTTGTTGACGTTTTTATGTTTTGATGAGGAAAAGTGTTCATATATTACCAGCTGAACTTGTTATACAAAATACTTCATTGGTAAAAAAATATGTGACTTTTCGTCGACCATGAAATTACATACGAACTTCAGTCACAATAAAATTTTATTTCTCGAAACTCGATCTTAAAGTTATTACATTTTCGCGTGAAGTCTCCCAAATTTATTGCCAGTCGAACTACTACACCGCAAGTGCTTCAACTTTCTATCGTTTCACAGACGATAAAGAACCGAAGCTAGATCGCTGATAGCTTGTATCGAGATATAATTTTTTATATCAAATTGAAACAAGGTCACCAACTCATCCAAATTCACTCAAATTCAAGACAGCTCGAGCTCACCCAACTCTCTTGTACCTGCACTATGGCGCCCAAATTTAAAACTTGAGCAAGAACCGTTCCAATTTCAGTTATAAGATGAATTTTTTTTCCATCTTTAAGTTCATTTCGGCTATGATTAGCCATAAAAATGTCAGTAGCAGAAAATGTTTATTCGTTTCGAAGCGAATGAAATCACATCCACATGTCCCTGCGTTCACACGTTCTGCGATGCGCCCGATGCTCATGCCAACGGACTATTTGTTGACATTCGAGTCTCACATAATGATCAAACGTTTCAAATGTTCAGGACTCATATTAAAGGCACGGAGAGAAAAGCCTCGGTTTGTTGAAAGCTGCTAGTTTCAGTCGTTTCGAGGACAGTTTTTTGGGGCCACACGGACATTTTAATGTCTGAGGAGACTCGTTTTCTTTTTCTTATTTTAAATTATTATTCAAGACTGGTTCGACTTTAATAGTTTTCTGAGCCTTTATACAAAAAGTATGCAAAGTTCAGGAGTGTTTCGCCTGCAAGAAATGAAACGCGAGAGACAGAATGAGCAAATGAAGATTTATTTGTTCGTACTGATCATGTATCTGCTCGTATTCTGGATTGGATTACTCGGATGTTCTCTTTTCTGGGTCTTTGTCATCGCTTTCGTCACCTTCTCTCTGTGGAAAAGAAAGGTGTTTTCGTTGACTGAAAGATACATTAAAGAGAAAGAAACAATTCTCCACCGAAAGAAAGCCCTCCGACAAAGCGAGACCTGCGAATGGCTGAATTTTATCGTGAACCGATGGTTAGAATTGAATGGTTGTACTTTTTAATTTTATATCGTCGCTACTACGATTCAAGTGCCTCGCTTTTGAAGTATCATTTTTTGGTAGGTTTTTGCATGTTTTTTTTTTTATATTTTAAAATCAAAATTATTCATTTGCAGGTTAGTCTTCAGCTCGAGCACGATCTCTGAAGTTTTAAAAAGAAAAATCGATCCTTTTCTGCATCACCTCCAACCTTATTTTTTGAGTAAATTCGTTAAGCATTTGACTTTCTCGTTCGTTGCGTCGCGAATCGTTCAACGGCTCCGTCATTTTCACCAGGTAGGCTGGAGCTGAAGAGCCTGAACGTCGCTTCCAAGACGCCCTACTTCCGGTCGATCCAGGCCTTCGAGGTGGACGAGAGCGGCAGGAGACCCGTGTGTTGGGACAACATTTCGTCGCCTCCGTCCGGACTGAAACTCGCCCAGAAGTACCAGGTGGTGGTCGAGGGAAAAGTCGAGCTGGTGGCGGACAAGTTCGTGGAACTCGTGGCTCGACTTGCCGGGACTTGGTAATTTGTCGTGACGTTTTGTTTTTGTTGTTGTTTTGTCTCGTTTTGTTTTTGTTGTTGCTGTTGTTGTTGTTTGGAGAGTTTATCTCCAAGCTGGAAGCTGTCGATTTGAATGATTTGCACAATTTTTTTCATCTGTTTTCTGTGAGTTTTGTTGACAATTTGGACATTTATCTATTTAAGAAGTCTATTTTAATAAATTTCTTCTATATTTCCATTTTCGTGACATGTTAAATTGAATATTAAAAAAATATTAAGAGCAAACGGATAATTATTATGATAACAATTGTAATAATAATAATAATAATAATATAACTAATAATATTAATAATAGTAATAATTTTTATGTAACAACGCATTTGTGGCACTTAAAAATTAAAGACTTGATGGATGGCATTTCATTTCATTGCACTGAAATACGAGACTCCTCTCATTGGTAGTCTTGGTAGTTGGTTGGTTGTTGGTCCTGTTGGGTTGTCTCGTTGGTTGGTTGGTAGTCCTGTTGGGTTGTGTCGTTGGTTGGTAGTTGGTCCTGTTGGGTTGTCTCGTTGGTTGGTTGGTAGTCCTGTTGGGTTGTGTCGTTGGTTGGTTGTTGGTCTTGTTGGGTTGTGTCGTTGGTTGGTAGTTGGTCTTGTTGGGTTGTGTCGTTGGTTGGTTGTTGGTCTTGTTGGGTTGTGTCGTTGGTTGGTAGTTGGTCTTGTTGGGTTGTCTCGTTGGTTGGTAGTTGGTCTTGTTGGGTTGTCTCGTTGGTTGGTTGGTAGTCCTGTTGGGTTGTGTCGTTGGTTGGTAGTTGGTCTTGTTGGGTTGTGTCGTTGGTTGGTAGTTGGTCCTGTTGGGTTGTGTCGTTGGTTGGTAGTTGGTCCTGTTGGGTTGTCTCGTTGGTTGGTAGTTGGTCTTGTTGGGTTGGTTGGTTGGTAGTCCTGTTGGGTTGTGTCGTTGGTTGGTAGTTGGTCTTGTTGGGTTGTCTCGTTGGTTGGTAGTTGGTCCTGTTGGGTTGTGTCGTTGGTTGGTTGTTGGTCTTGTTGGGTTGTGTCGTTGGTTGGTAGTTGGTCTTGTTGGGTTGTGTCGTTGGTTGGTTGTTGGTCTTGTTGGGTTGTGTCGTTGGTTGGTAGTTGGTCTTGTTGGGTTGTGTCGTTGGTTGGTAGTTGGTTTGTTTGTTTGTCGTTTGCTTTTCTCATGTTTTTGATTCAAAAAACATGTTTTAATCTCGAAACTCGTTTCAAAACATTTTTTTTGCCGAAAATAATTTCAACAGATGTCAGCGCTGGATCGAGGATCGATCACAAAAATGTTATATTTATATTATATTCATATTATATTGTATTATATTATATCATATCATATTATATTATGTAGTTTAACTGATGTAAACAACACTGATGTAACAAGCAACGATGTAAATAAATTATTATTGGATTTAATAAAAATTAATAAAAATTTTAATTATTATTAGATCTTAGTTAATGTTCATAAAGCCACAAAGCATTAATTAAATTAGGTAATTATTATTATTATTATTGTTGGTATTTATAAAATATTTATTATGCAATTAAATCCACATTAAATAAATCAATGTTCTAAATTTATTATTTGAATATAATTACCCGTTATATAAACGTAATTGTTTCCTAAATAACTTAATTGTTATGTCAATCCGGGGCCCAACCAACCGAGACCGAACTCCTCACTTAGAAGCATTAGTTCCGCATCATCGATCTCAATTAAGAGCTCATTAGCATAATTTAACCAATCAACTCTGAGTGTCTGCCAATGACGATGGATGACGTGACTACGTGATGACGTGATATTTATGTTAATGTTCACGTCGTCATGTTAAATATTCAATTCATTCTCGTGTCGTGCAGCTTCAAGAAGTTTCGAATAATTTCGAATAATTTCTCCTCCGCAGGTTGGGTCTTTCGCTCGAAGTTTCCATCGAGAGGATGGAAATGCTCGCCTCCGTTCAACTGGTTCTCCACCTCGACACGGACACTCCTTTCCCGCACGTGTCTTCCGCGTCCGTGCTCTTCACGGAGAAGTTTGTTCTTCGCTTCTTGCATAAATTGTTGTAACATCAATAATAATAAAAATAGTATTAATATAATAATAATAATTAATAATAATAATAATCGTTCGAATGTCATCGACTCTTCAGACCCGACGTGCGTTTCAACGTGCGAGTTCTGAGGCACATCCAGCTGATGGAGATTCCGCTCCTGAAGTTCTGGATCCACGGCCTCGTCACGAACGTCCTGACGGAGGCTCTCGTGGATCCCGGGAGAGTCGAATTCGACTTCGCCCCGAAGGGCTCCCTCCCGTCCTCCGCGCCCTGCCGCGACGCCTCCCCGAAATTGGGTGGGTGGCTGTTGGGACGATCGATGGATCGATCGTTAAGAAGTCGTGATTTTCTTTTAATTCTTTTTTTTTCTCCTCCTCAAGCTCTCGGGGTCGTCAAGGTCAGCGTGAACTGTTCTTATAAAAGCGGAGGTTGGTTTCGAACGCCTTGAAAGTCTTGAAAGTTTAAATTAAAATTTGTTTTTTTTTTTATTTTTATTTTTATTTGTTTTTTGATGAAATGAATTTCGTAATTTGAAGAGAGAAAGAAAAGCAAGCAGGCCGTGAATCCATTGGGTTTGCCATGTTTTATTTAACATTTATTATTAAATCATTGATTATCAATTGCTATTATTATTATTATTTATTATTATTATTATTATTTATAAAATATTTATTATGCAATTAAATCCACATTAAATAAATCAATGTAATAATTGTTTAAATTATTAATTTAGTAATCGACCGGTTTATTAATTAATCCTGTTATTAATAACTCGACTTACGACTCATCAGGGCTCATCAGCGACACCAGGTACTGCACGGTTTCCGTCGGCAACCAGGACTCGACGTCTGCTCTCGTTCACGGTTCGTCGACTTTCGATCACTCCGCGTCGTTCCTTGTGCACAGCCTGTCGGAGGATAAGGTCGGTTGGGATGTTAATTAGGTCAGTGGAATATTAATAAGGTCAGCAATATGTTAATCAGGTCAATGGAATATTAATGAGGTCGGCGATATGTTAATCAGGTGGATGGATTATTAATGAGGTCAGCAAGATGGCCAAATTAATTAAAGGTTGAGGAAATGTTAATTAGGTCAGAAATATGTTAATGCGGTCAGCAAGCTTGGAAGTTTTCTGTGTCGTTTAAATTTAAAATGATTCATTCTAATCATTCTTATCTCAGATTCGAGCATTCGCAGATACTTAACATAATTTATTACCCATCTTCCATCTTCAGGTTAACATCAGCCTCAATAGCAAGGTGTTTCTCACGAACCAATGTCTCGCATCCAGCGTAACTTCGCTGTCCAAATACCAGTTGGATCGCAAGCAGACGTCGGTTTATTTAATTCACGTGTCAACACATCATCAATTATCGCCAGACGATTAACATAATTTATTACCCGATCGAATTAAGCGTGGAAGAGACCGCAGACCACCTCCTGGAAAGGACCAACGAGACGATGAAACTCACCACGAAACTGGAGTTCACGCCCCTCCCTTCTTGGGATTCGCTCGTTCACGGAGGAACGGCGACGACGTTTCCGGACAATCTCAAGTGGACGAGTAGGCATAAATTATGCTAATGACTAGGATTTAATTAATTGTATTAATTAATTAATTGTATTTGTTCAATTAATTGTATTTGTTTAATTGATTGTATTAATTAATTAATTGTATTTGTTCAATTGATTGTATTTGTTCAATTGATTGTATTTGTTTAATTAAACTGTATTGTATTAATTAATTAAACTGTTGATGATTTGTTTTGATGATGATCTTTTTTTTTTATTTTGTTATGTTAAACAATCGAGAGAGAGAGAGAGTTGATTGATTGCACGAATAACAACCAGTCTCGATATTAGACACGCACACTACTACGTATTACAAAACAAAAAATTGTTGCTCGTTAAAAACAATCGTCCATCCATCACTCCCCGACGATTGTTCATCCCCGACGACCGATGATCGACTCGCAGGATCCGGAGTCGTCAACGTTTGCATCCACGGGGCCTCCGACCTCCTGGGATTGGATCCGGACGGTCTCTCGGATCCGTACTGCATCGTCTACAACAACGGCAAGAAGGTCATTTTTCTGATTGGTCGTTACTCCGTCGTTTACGTCGGGGATTAGAAAAGGGAGAGGGAGGAGTCTGAGGAAATGTACATGAATATTTAATTTGCCTTGCCTTGTTCTGGCATAAAACTTTTATACCTTCTCAAATGCCAGAGGAGGAGGGGCTAGTGATCATTAAGTGACCATGAATATTCATTAAGCTGTTTGAATATTAAACGATTGGTTGGTTTTACAGCTCTTGTGCACTCATTACGTTCCACACACGAGGAGTCCTTGCTGGGAGGTCTTTTCACAGTTCATCGTGGAAGACATCAACAAGGTTTGCAATTGATACATTAATTATGTTAATTAATTATTGTTATTATTATTATATTTATAATAATTAATTAATTAATTAATTAATATTATAATTATTATATTTATAATAATAATAATTATTGTTGTTGTTGTTGTTATTAGTTACATTACTGTGTTGTGATCATTTTAGTAATAGATGGTTGTTCTGTCAAACATCACCATCATCATAATCATAATCATCATGAGTTGTTGCCTTTGACATCTGATCATCATCACCATCAACATCATCATCACCATCATCATCAACATCATCATCAACATCTGATCATCATCATCATCATCAACATCATCATCATCATCATCGATACAGTGAAGATTGGATTGATGAATGCACAAATTATATAAAGAAAAACAAAAACATTGTTTAAACGTTTGCAGGTGATGTTATCGTTTGTTGTTTACGACTGGGACGGCGGAAACTCCGGCGACGACGACTTCTTGGGCTCCACTCACGTCGTCATGACTCAGGTGCGAACATTTAACATTTAAAATGTCATTAAAATGTTTATTGATTAAATTATAATAGGCATGATAATTGATTAATGAATGGATTTTAATTATTTTTAATTTTTATTCATTTTAATCTCGCTTCTGAATTATTTATGTATTGTTTTCTTCCAAGCGTATTTGCAGACCTACGATTATATTAGTATTACGATTAGTATTATGTATTATATTATGTATAGTATTATTACTATTTGTAACATAAGACGCATCGTTTGTTGCTCCGTTCCGAGCGAATTTTCCGTCCATCGAACCAGGAGTCGCACAAGTTGATCTACCAAACTTATTCACTCAACGCGAGTCTTTTGCCGACTGACGGGGACTCTTCTTCGACGACGACGTCGACGGGGAAAGGAACGATCATCGTCTCCGTGGTCTTCGTACCTATCGAAAACATTTCCACCCTCTCCAGGGACAGCAGTTGGTCTTCAAATATTCCCTCTTCATTTGTTAAATCATTGAATTGTTCGCTCATCTGTCTCATAATTTTTTGCACCCCACTCCCTCAGCTCCGGATCAATCGTCCCAATACGGTTCTGCTCTGGGAACGCAGCAGAACGTGTCTGTAAGTTTTGTTACAGAATTAATTAACATATGCATTGTGATTAACATATGCATGACTTGGAATTAACATATGCATGAATGGTGTTGAAACGATTGGAATTAGTAATTATTTGATATTACTACGTATCTTTAAGATTTTATCAGATTTTATCAGGTTTTATCAGGCCATTAAATTATTAAATTTAAACTCTTGAAATGCATTTAATTGCTATTTTCATTCTTTTTGATTCTTAATTTTGAATTTTATTGTTTGTTTGTTGATTTATTTGTTTATTTGTTTGTTTGTTTGTTTGTTTCAGTCTTTGCAATCCAACAGCAAGTTGTCTCAGTTGGCCTCTGATGAAATTCTTGTCATCAACATCATACAAGCTGCTGATCTGATTGCTAAGGACAGAAATGGTTGGTGATTATGGTTGAACTACAACCCTAATCTTGTAAAGATATAATCTTAAGTGCCTGATTCTGATCACATTATGTTTTGCCTCGTTCTGAATGTCGCAATAGAACATCGATCAACAGAAGATAATTATTATTATTATTTGCCTGCAATTTTGCAAACTGCCAAATTGTTATGTCAATGTAACAGATGTTCGTTTTGTATCAAATGTTTGTTTTGTATCAAATGTGTTTTGTATCAAATGTTTGTTTTGTATCAAATGTTTGTTTTGTATCAAATGTGTTTTGTATCAAATGTTTGTTTTGTATCGAATGTTTGTTTTGTATCAAATGTGTTTTGTATCAAATGTTTGTTTTGTATCGAATGTATTTTGATGCTTTGAAGTTCATCAATCTCGATACCAATTCTTGAAATGAAAGGAATCGTGAAACATGGCAACATCTTCTTCAAACTTTAGTCTTCCATTCAGGACTGAGCGATCCGTTCTGCGGCATTTACATCGGTCGACAGAGAAAATTCCTGACGAACGTCAAAAAGGAAACTTTGAATCCCGTTTGGAACGAACATTGTACCATAGAAATGCCAAAAGAAGATGAGACTTTGCACATTGTGAGTTTTAAAAGAATTTTTTAATTTAAAATTAAATTTAAAAAATCTTAAAAATTAATCGAGTGATCATCAACACGTTGTTACATTTAAAGAATTTAAAATTAAATTTAAAAAATTAATCGAGTGATCATCAACACGTTGTTGTTGTTGTTGTTCACGACGCAGTTGTTGTGGGACCACGACTTGCTGTCGAAAAATGATTTTCTCGGCAGACTGGATTTCAACAGGAAGCAACTCGTCGAACTGGGAAGCAATGCACAGGTGAGATTCTGGAATAAAGTTGAATGAATGAAGGAATGAATGAATGAATGAATTAATGAATGAATGAATGAATAGGTGGATGAGTGAGTGAGTGAATGAATGAATAAATATGGTTTTCAGCATGACGGTTGGTTTAAGCTGGAGAAGGTGGAGACGGGCAGAATCCAGTTGAAGTTCCAGGTGTTCATCCAAGAGGTCGAACGTCCTCCAAGTCCTCGCAAGTCGAGCAGTTTCGCAGACAACAACGAAGCTTATTTTCAAGCCTTGATAAACGAAGCTTCACAAAAAGTTGTTAAAGGACTCTTTTTTGTTTTTAGATTTTAAGCAGGAAAAATGAATTTTATTCTGATTTTGACAACGATTTTTGTAGAACGTCCTCAAAGAGAACTCGGCAAAAGTGCAAGACGGGAACGAGAGCCTGGCTGTGGCGGCCAACGAAGTTGCCAGCTCGCACTCCTCTTGTCAGGTTAGCAAATTGATTGATTGATTGATTGATTGATGAAAATAGATTGTCAGATGAAAGTTTTTGTTTTTTGGTTTTTTTTTCCAAAAAGCGTGCAAATTTATTTTAAAAAAAATCCAAATCCAAATATTGAATCAAATCGGGCAATAAAAAAATTTGCCGAAACTTGAAAAAATAACAAATTCGCCAGCAACCAATCTCTCCCTCCGATTAAAAACCTATAACAAAATTTTTGCAGAACGGTGGACCACTTCAGAGTTCCTCTTCCAAAAGCCTTAACAACGAGTCAAAGCTGTCGAAGCATTTCCAAAGAGGCCTCGAAAGACTGTCTGCCTTGTTAGTCGTTAACTAATTTTACTAACTAACTCGTTAATATACGACTCACGTATTTCGTTTTGTTTTAACTCGTTCGTCATCTGATTATTCGTCACCTGATTATTCGTCATCTGATTATTCGTCATGTGATTCTGTCGAAATGTTACAGAGTTGGCCAAAAGAAATCGAACCTGAATCCAGGTTGTAAAAGTTTGTTCTAATAACACGCGCGCACGCGTGTTTAGAATGTGCACGTTAGGTTATAAATAACAAGTTAGTTAATAAATTACTTAACAAGTATAATAATAATAATAACAATAATAATAATAACAATAATAATAACAATAATAATAATAATAACAATAATAATAATGATAGTGATTATAATAATAATAACATTAATAATAATAACAATAATAATAATGATTATAATAATAATAATAACAATAATAATAATAATAATGATTATTATAATAATAATAATAATAATAAATAAATGAATGACAACGAATCGCTTCCCTCCAAGGTCCAAGCACTTCCACATATCAACTTTTCGTTGGCATCAGAATTGAAGTCGTCTCCATAATCGGTCTGCCACCTTCGTCGACTCGATTCTATTGCAGAGTCAAACTTAACAGGTTGTGGTGATGATGATGATTATTATTATTATTATTGTTATTATTATTGTTATCATTATTATTGTTATTATTTTTATTCTATTGCAGAGTCAAACTTAACAGGTTGTGATGACGATTATTATTATTGTTATTATTATTATTATTGTTGTTATTATTATTATTGTTATTATTATTATTTTTATTCTATTGCAGAGTCAAACTCAACAGGTTGTGATGATGATGATGGTGGTGATGACGATGATTATTATTGTTATTATTATTTTTATTATCATTATTATTGTTGTTGTTATTGTTATTATTATTATTATTTTTATTATTATTGTTATTATTTTTATTATTATTATTTTTATTATCATTATTATTGTTATTATTATTATTATTTCTGGCCGAGTCTGAAACTCAGAAGCGTCTCGTTTCAGTGCCATCGATCGAAGGAAAAAGCCGATAGCCAGGTCTTCGCGGTTCATCTCCACGGGAACCGTGACCATGGATTTCAACTTCAACGTAATTTCCTTCTTGATTTCGTGCTTGAATTAATTTCAATTTAAAAGATTATTTCACAAAAAAAAAATTATTTTCATCATTTTAAAGAGATTAAAGCCAGATAAATCGAATGAAATTCATTGATTTCTTTTATTTATAATTATTTTGAACGCTAATCGAACATTGCCGATCGGTGTCGTGCAAAGGTCGACAGGGGTCACGGGGAGAACAAAATGTCGAGCGTCGTGTTCTCGATCAAGTCGAGTCCTTTCAACACCCTCGTCGAGAAGAGCTTCAAACTCCACGAGATTCTGCCGAGTGAGAAGATGTTGTTGTTGTTGTTTAAGAAGATGTTGTTGTTGTTGTTCTTATTTAAGGTGTTGTTGTTCTTATATAAGATGATGTCTTTTATATTTATTTGTTATTTTATGTTATTTTGTTATTTTAAATGTGGCCATATTTAATGTTTTAGTACATTTTAAGTGCACAGAAAAAATCACGCTAATTGATAATTAATAACGACAATTCAGCCAGTATAAAGTTTTTAAAAATTGTTAACAAATAAAATATTATTTTTTAAAAAATACTCAAAAGTACTCGATTCCAACTAATCAGACGAAGCCAAGAAGAGGCAGCAGTTCACGTTGGATCTGAACGGCATCCAATTAACTTTGTTTTCCTCTTACGATCGAAACCAACACGGCTTCAATATTTCTTCCTGAAAACTCGAACGAGCGAACAGACAGACAGACGGACGGAATTGAAAGCACAAAGTCGTCTGCCACCACGTCCAGTTTCTCCCGCCAACAGCACCAACAGCACCCTCATTCCAAAGAGCAGATCCTAGCTTTTGCTTTGTATCGTATCACCTCACCTTTCAAAATGTTCATATTTTCTGTTTTGCAAACCACAATTCCTACTTAATTTAAACCTTTTTGTTATTATTATTACATCTTCAATTTATTATATCTTTAAGTGCTAGTCTTAATTTGGCATAATTAATATTTATAATTAATTATTTATAATTTTTATGCCGATTTTGCGAGAACTTCGAATGCAGCTTTTAGAGATTTTATTTAAATATTTGACCAGATTTAATTCCACAGAAAGTAATTAAAACTTATTTACATACAAAACAAAAAAATGGATCGATCAAAATTGATCAAAATTTAACGGCAACTGTCCTAAAAGTTGATATGGTAGAAACCCACTGCCTGGAAATCACCCCCGTCACAATCGTCATCATCGCCACCACCATTACAATCATCATCACCACCATCATAATCACCATCATCACTTAATCACAAGCAACCAGAGGGCAAGGACGATGTTGCCACCCACGAGGAGTGTCCCGAAGACGACGAGCGTCGTATAAACGACGTTTCGAGTCGAAACGTTTGACACGAAGAGCGGCAAAAAACAGTTGCAGACGGATTCTGCGATCCACTGACCGTCGAGGGCGTAGCAAGGAATGACGTTGATTATCGCCAGGGCTCCTGATAACGATACCAAGTATCTGGTAGGGGAGAGTATTTAAGGAGACGTAACTCAGTGACGTGCATGTTGTTGCTCTTTGGCGTGGCGTCGTTGTTGCAAGCGATGTGTTGTTGTTGTGAGCAACATTAGTTGCTGGCAAGCATGCAATTTATAATTTATCAGATAAATTATGAACGAATTACTTGAAAATAGATTTGTAAAAGTGAATTCGAAAATGATGCAAGCATTATGTTGGGTAGCATTTCAAAGGATACTTGCAGAACGTCTCAATGAAGTAGGGCAACTTCAGAGGTAGAAATTGGAATCTCGGCTCGTAATTGCTCGTGGAGACTGTTAAGGAATGAGTTCGTTAAAGTTTTGTTAAAGCTAGTTAGTAAAAATTGGAAGGCATTGCAACGAATTAATTATTAAACCTACTGTAGTAATAGAGACTGTAGGGATGTCCGAGGAATAACAGAGGTAGCTTCTCTGACTTGTAAGAGACTTTCATCAGCCGAGTGCCGTTGTCAACGTTTGGCACGAGGCAGAAGTTTTTGGAAGATTTGGTTGCACGGTCCCCGTGAACGTGGCAGTCCGCGTCGGAAGAACAATTTCTGCCTTCTGCAACTGGCCTTGCTGTCATACAGATGTGGCTCTGAAAGTGCAGAAGTAAGTAAGTTGTAAAATAATTATTTATAAAATAAAAATTAAATTTAAAACAAAATTACCAAATTGAAAAGTAATTTATGCAGGTTACAAAGTAAATTTACTTTGTAAACATCTCTCCACTATATATGGAGAGAGAGAAAGAGAGAGAGTTATTATATCTGACAGTGGCAATGCAGTCTAGGTTATGATTGGAACATGTTATGACTTACTATGACATTTTGTACTGATATAACCTGCATGACCTATGATTAAACGATGATGATGAACATCATCAAGAACAATGAAAGTGGAACCTTTTCATGACCAGAGATGAACTTAGGAGTGTGGTTGTAATTGAAGCAGAGATTTGAATCAGTGGAGTTCAAACAACAGTCTGCATTTCCATCCTTCACTGGAAGTCCTAAACAAAGACGAAGAAGAGGAATCCAATCTCATCAAATTCACAATTTTTCAACTCAAAACCAATTTCTTTCTAACTGGATGTGATGTTGATGTTTTGCAGGATCAACTGGTGATCGACGCAGAATCCCGTCGTAGGATGACTCGCGGCGTCTGTGATAAACCTCGTCCAATCTTCCACGTTTCTTATCATCCGTCCATTAACAGAGGTTATCACCTCACCCAGAGACACACCATTCGCTCCAGTAACAGGGGAATTCTAGATTTTAAAATACACAGTGACTAAGACTTTTCCCAATATATCTTTAAAGCTTTAAAACCCATTAATGAATAACATCTGGAGTCCATATAAACATAGTAATCGTGAACCTCTGCGATGTCTATGACGGTGACTCCGTGTCCGGATGTGTAGAACGGCGTCGACAGAATCGGAAGCAAAAGGATGACCAGGAGAGCCATCAGCACGATTACAATGTTGTGCCACACTCCTGCACAAAATATTCTCAGCTGTCTGAGAGCAGAGATACTGTCGATGTGAGCCAAGTTGATGTCAACGTAGGCTCCAGGATAGAGAGCCATCAAGAACAGACCGAATCCGTTCACTCTCACCTCCTCTCTGCAACGTTTTGAATATTTTGAATCATTCGAAAGAGTTTATTGAATTCTTTTTTCTGCACAAAATGGCTCAAAAATCGATTTTCATTTTACCCAACTGCAGCTATGGCATGTCCTATTTCATGGAAAATTCCACAAATCAGCAACGTGAGAAGATAATATCCCAGCTGACTAGTAGGAAGATTCACACCAGGTACCTTTGAGACAAAATTTGTGGATTGATTTTTATCAGACAATATTTTTTAAAAAGATGAACTAACAACTGGAGTTAATATCTGCTGGTCAACTACTTTCTGGCTCAGAGTGTTTCCAATAATCATGATCAACAAGACTACTGACATCACCATCAGCACAAGTGAAAAGACGACGCCAAGATTAAACCATATTTTTAAAAATTTAGACCTCCTCGATCCTAATTTGATAATGGTCTTGTTAAAGTAGGTTGTGAACCATCTAATCTGCAAACGAATCACGTATTCAATATTTGTTTGATGGTGGATAAAACATGAAATAAGAAATAAACCTGAGCTAAGGAGATTGTTAAGCCGAGATTATTTTTGAAATTTGCATATTTTGTTGATAATTTTTCACTGTTCTGTTAAAGAAACGTTCCCACAATTATTAAATAGCTGGAAAACAAGCTTAAAGTGTGTATGAATCTCGTAGATATATTTCCGGGCAAAAACACACGTGTTTGAGGAAAAAACACTTACCTTCAAAATAAAATCTAAGATATATACAAAGCCCCAAAATCCAAAAAATACTAAAGCGTTAAAAAACGTTGACATCTTTAAATTCAATGCCAACTACTCGAATCACATTGCCAGCTTATGAAAACGATATTAAAAGCATTGTTGATATTGTTGTTGGTCTGCTATTTACATAGACCCGTTTACAGCCTTATCTAACAAACGATTAATAAAAATAAGTAAATCTTTTAATTAAGACAAAAATTACTTGGAAATCTTTCATCGACTTTAAATGTGTTAAGACTTTTATTATTTAACGTTTATAACATCATTCACCAAAAAACAGTCGCTTTATAAGAAATTGAGGACAGATACTGATTCCACACAAATCACAAATTTACGGATTAGTACTGATTTAGATAAACAATATCAAATGATTAGCTGGCAGCTAGCATGCGAGGCCGACCTTCGACCTAAAAAGTCATTTACCAACTTTCACTCTTACAAATCTTTTTAGCATCAAATTCATATAGCAATTACATCGATCTTATTAGTAAGAAGAAGTCTATTCCAATTCATTCATGGCCGAAATGAATCTGGTCGTACCCATAGTTCCAATAGCAGAACCAATCGCTGAAACAACCACTCCTACGAATACATCAATGACGCTTTTATGTGGAATAAGCGTTTATTAAACCCGATATTTACAACCTCGATAGACTTTTTACAGATTAATTGAGAATTGAAAAAAAAAACTGGAGACAATTCACAAGTTCCCTCTAGCAAATGGAATGCCGTCAATTTTCAAATCGCCAACTTTAGAAAGAAATTTAATCTGCCTATCAAAGGGGACTAGGTAATCATAAGGTGGAGTCTTAGGTCCTTCAAAATCAGGTTTCTTCCTGAAGAACGCCAGAGACACGTCAATCAAGATGGATGCTGTCAAGCCGAAAGTGCAGAGCCTCTGTTCTTCGACAGTGTCGTGAAAATAATGAAGCACTTCCAATTCTTTAGTGATTTGTTCATTATAGAACATGGACCTGTATCCTATCTTTGACAGAAATCTGCTGAGGGGCAGTTTGAATGCAATTTCAACCTCTGAATTGACTTTCGGTCGGAATGACTCTTTCACCAGTGCAAGCACGGGAACGACGAATATCTGCCTGTTGCTCAAGTAGGGAACAATTGGACCAATGACTTCAACCTCGTCTGATTCGAGGCCAATTTCTTCTTGAGCTTCCCTGAGGGCTGTATCCACCTCCGTTTTGTCGGAATCTTCGTACATTCCTCCGGGAAAGCAGATGTGCCCCTTATCGTGGCGAACATTCTTTGACCTTTTCGTCAGCCACACGTCGAGACTTCCAGACTTCGTGATAACTAATGGCACCAAAACGGCAGCTTTTTTCATCTGGTCAAAAGGGTCTCCCAGCGATTTTCCCCAGAAATGGTCCCGCAAAACCAACTTCTCGTAAACTTCTTTAACATGCTCTCCACTTACGCCGCCGGCCTCAGCCATTGCATGTCTTTCACGTTTTTAACATCAACAATGGTGTGGGGATGTGACGTAGTTGCAAAACACCTTCAAATTTTTATACATTATTTGCGAATATAATGTTAGCTAAATTTAAGGCAAAAATAATGGACTAAATTTATAAAAAAAATTCTTTAATAACAAAAGTTTCAACTGAGAAGAGCGAGCGAAGAAATTGCTTTATGCCATCATTTGACGAATCCACTTTTATTTTGCACACTTTGATTTGTCTAAAATTTTAACGTTAAAATAAATTTCATAGAACATTTGTTGTCAAGAACATTGTGCTTTTTGACAATGAAACTTTAACATTCAATATCACGCCATCTTGCGAGCCGCCTGCAAAATTAATGAAAATTCGATTCGCTTTTTATATTTTACTCCTTATATTTCCAACATATTACAGATTTTTCATTTTTAAAAACAAAAATAAAAACTAAACTATTTTATTTGTCAAACTTTCACTCACAAACACAAATTTCTAATAGTAACCTACTTTCTACTATTTGAGATGATAATTATTGCTTAAGTTAGCAACATTGCCCCTCTTGAATGCCTAACAACCTACTTTGATCGATTTAGAATTGCCATTTTCTCGTGCAATCATAAATCAATCGCGTGAAACACACGAGGAACAAGAGTTAGAATCCAGTACTTTCCAGACCCTCCTAGCTAACTTGAACCGAGATAAGATCTGCCCCACTAAATTCAGCTTCTCTTCTGACAATTGCAAGAGTGTTTCAGGAGAAATAGTGGCTCTTGTGTCTCTTGTGATGTTTGGACGTGATAGTTATATGATATGATATCGCGTCGGTGATAACGAGTTAGAGATAACATCTTATTCTGACGCATTATTGGTTAATTGTTCAATTTATCACAACTAACGTGAAAGTTTCGTTCACGCTCACACGTATGTGAACACAGAAATGTCTGGGAAAAAAATTCAACAAACGAGTAATTCGATTAGAATTGTTTATTACAAAATATGTAAAAATAATAATTTGAAAATAACTTATTAAATGGTTAAATGTCGTTCATAAATTCAATTAAAAAGTCTGATTGAGGAATAAAGAAGGGCTTCAATCACCTTCAACCACAGGCATCAACCGTGGATGCAAGTTGAACTGAAAATGCGCGCCAGACGAACCCAGACGGTGGTGCATTGAAGCTCGGGAAAAACAAAGTAGGACAAACAAAAACAATTCATCATCAAATGCATGAAAAACAGAAGAAAACTGAGAAATTAATTTTTGGGATTATTCGAAAAACAAGAATAAAGGTCCTCTTTGTTGTCAAATATTCCTGAGTTTGAGATGCACATTTACATGTCTTTTCACATATGTCTTGCAAACACACACACACACACAAACACACACAGTTGTAATACCACGTACACACACAGACACACGCACGCATACATATATTGAAGCATGCAACAACAACAACAACTGACACAAATGAATCCAGGCACAGACAAAAAACAAAGTGCAAGAGTTTAAAAAAACAACAACAACAACAGCAACAGCATCGTTGACGACGTATAAAAGTGAACACCAGTCATGAATACTGCAAATCAGCAAAAGGACTCCGTCTCCAAAGAGTTCATCTCCAGCTTCCTCCTCAGTCTGACAACCTCGTCCTGTAGCGACTGATTCCTCTGACAGATTTCCAAATAGTTGCTCTGCAACTTCTTCTGGTACTCCACGACCTTGGACTTCTCGCACATCCACAAGTAGTGCTCCAATTGGTTCTGCTTCTTCAGGTCTTCCATCTGAGACACGACGTCGTCCAACTGCGCAGGGAAGTCGAAGGCGTGGACTTCGGGTTCCTCGTCTTTGACCGCGCTCTTCGACGTCGACATCTTGCATCCCAAACTCCTTCTCCTCTTCGACAGCTGGAAGCACTGACCTCCGACCTCTCGGGCGTCTTCGTCAAACGCAAACGGAGAGGTCGAGTGTCGGGGAACGTTTTGAGACGACAGGGCGGGCCTCAGACCCTCGCCGGCCGAGAGGCGACACCGGAGGGAGACGATTTCGTCGAGTTTCTGCGTCGTCTGCCGGTGTGCCTGCTCGAGGTGGGCTTGCAGCTGCCGGACCGACCTCTGAGCTTCGTTCCGTCCGTCGAGAGCAGACGCCTTGTCTCTTTCCGAGGCGCTCAGGCGATCTCTGAGAAGGTCGTTTTCTTTCCTCAGCTCCACGATTTCCATCAGGAGACCCTGTTCGCTCCGAGCCATCTTCTCCTGCTGCCACCTCCACTTTTCCCGCCACTTTTCGTCCAACTCTTCCATCTCCCTGTGCCATTCCAGCTCCTTGCTGTGAAAGGCAGACGTCATGGCTCTCTCGTTGACCTCCATCCTGCTGCGCATGTCCAGGATTTCGCGCTCTTTGCCCAGGAGCAGGTGATCCATGCTGTGCTGGAGAGCAGGATGGTGGCGGACGACGGAAGCGGCCGCTGCTCCGGGTCGAAAGCAGTCTGGAAAGGAGGCGTACTCGGAGTTGACCTGGAGTTCAGACGCTCGACTGCAATTGGTCTGCAGAAGCGCGGGAAGAACGAGGTCTTCTGCCTGTTGTTGTTGCTGTCTCCTCGTGCACGAAACCGTGCTGCTCTTGGGTCGCGGTCGCAGGTGCGCGCGTCTCGCATGGTTGACTCCTTCCGGATCCGTGGCTTTGTCCGCCAGGAGGTTCGAAGATGCGTTCGACGATGCGGAGGACGACGACGACGATGAGGTCGTCGTTGCAGCACTCGATGAACTCATGTTCTGCGAGTTGTAGCCCTCATCGTGTATGGGAATGCAGTCATGCGAGGAGGCCGCCATCTTGACGGCGGGAAAAGTCGGGGTCAGTGGCGGTTTGTAGGGGATCGGTTTTATGACGTCCCTGAATCTTTCCTTTGAATTAACAGAAAATTCACTTTATTTTTATGGTCAGTTAATGTTTTAATTTCGATTATTTAAATTCGATTTTAAATTTAATTCAAGGTAATGTTAGAAAATAGAACTATTAGAAAAGCAGTCACTCTGTATTTCTATAGCGCTTCACAGTTATAAAGGAGAGATTTAAATGTAATTCTGTTTTTTTTTTTTTGCATATGAAATGTAAAATTTTCAAATCATAAATCGATGTTGAAAATGAGAAATATTAGAAGAACGATCACAATCTCCGTTTCGTTTCGTAATGTTTGGAAATTAAAATGTTTTTTTTGTTGTTAAATTTATTTAATTTAAGAACAAAATATATTTTTTAACCGAATTCCTTAATTATTTAATTTAAGAAAAAAATCAGATCTTCTTAAACAAACATTCACACACACACGAGAACCAGGCAACCAAGTTCATTAAAAACCTTAAACAAAACCGCAAACGACGACAAGACAGGAATAAGAAACGAATAAGAAATTATTAAAAAAAAAACAATAATAATAATAATAATAACAATTTGAATTTATATTGCGCTTCATAATTACACAGGGGAGCGTATTTTAATTGCTTTGTTTGATGATAAACTTCCAAGAGAATTTAATAAAAGTAATTGGAACTCCACAGAACTGGAATCGGATCTCAATATCTTCTCGTGAGAAAGTTGAAGATGTCAAAACGTAATTAGCTCCGAAGATGGCGACGATGATTACGACGATGATTATGATTATGATGATGATTGTGGCGATGGTGTGATTATGATAATGCTGATTAGGATGGTTATGATATTGATGATGATGATGATGATTGCATAACGAAACTGTCACGTCTTATCACCTATTCCCAGAAGAATGCAAATTTCCTGAGCAACAATGAAAACGAAAGTAACCACCTTTTTCCGGCTAACATCGGTCGGTACATTCGGTGGAATATACGTATTAAAACATTTAATTTAATTGTAATTATAATAAAAATGTATTTATAAAAAAATAAATATAAAAAATGCTTTAAACGGTAATTTAAAAAGAATTGAATAACAACATTAAACATATTTGCATGAAATTAAACACCCGTCTCTAATATCGGCCATCACTGATGAATAATTAATCACTCATGAATAATTAATCAATCAGTTTCTAAGATTGTCATAACAAACACCATTGTGATTAGGACAAACAATATCTTTGGCAAGTATGAATCCCACAGGGTGCCAATTAAAAAAAAATTATTTTCGAAATTAAAATTATTTCGTTAATTCCCGTTCCAGAAATTTGTTTTATTTAATAAAAAAAAAAACAAAACTAAAATATTTCTTGCTATCGAAGAAGTTAACCATGTAAAAACGTGCGCAACAAGTAATTTCCGCCATTATATGTTAATGTAATGTAATAAAATGTAATAAAATAAGCTATTTAAGCACTGTGGGATGTTCAAGACTGGCTATAGGCAGTTCTAAATTACGTTTTATTTACCTAATATTTTGTAATATAGCCTTAGAAATGTAAATAAAACAAATTTCTGGAACAGGAATTAATTTCGAAATTTCGAAAAAAAAAATTTTTTTTTAATTGGCATCCTAATCGTCATATTCATAATAATTAGCATCATTGGCATATTCATCGCCAGCTCACGAATTATAGACGAGCAATTAGAATAAATTATGTTAAGTTACGAGTTAGTGTTAGTGTTAGTACTTGACAACTTACAGAGGACAGTTTCCCACTGACAGAGATGAGTCTTGGAGGGGAGTTGAACCTGTTCCTCGGTCCACAGTCTTCGTCTTGCTGGTGATACGACCTCAACTTTGAACTTTCGCTGGACTTTCTGGGTTTCGAACCCAAAGGGGATTGGTTTCTCGCCGACAGAAGAGATTGATAGTCGCCAGCATCTGATCTGAGATTGATTTTGACGTTGAAATTGTTTTCTTTGTTCAGCACCAGAGGTCTCCTCTTCTCGGATGAATTATCGCCTGTGTCCTGTAAATTCTGTCCATTTTGACGGGCGTTTGACTCGTTTTCTTTCGATTTGTTACCGAGAAATCGTCCGAACATCTTTCGCGAAGTGAGATTCGAAAAGAGCTTCGAGTTTTTCTTCTCGCTCTGTTGATGTTGTTGATGAACCGATGGGAGAAAGGAGCCATTCTTATCCATCGAAACTGTACATACGGCCATTTCTCTCTCTCTCTCTCTCAAGATGGAACAAACTACAAAACGTACTACTTTCTGGAACTACAAACGATATTTTGAAAGTCTACAATACTCGAAACGACATCTTCCGACTCTCGAAAAAACGCAAAACACACACGGGAAGCAAACAGCTCCTCATATACGAACGCCTTTCCTTTATATAGCGCCGTTGGCTCCGCCCCCTACAGTACTGCCGTGTACGTCAACCGAGCGTACAAACTTTTATCATACCCGTTGTACGCCAGCGTTTGTTGGTGTTTTTCGCGCTCATGATGTAATAATAATTTTACAACTTGCGGTCAGTTTGTTGTTGATATTTGATTTGATTTGATTTGATTTGATTTTATTTTATTTTTATTTTCTAAGAATTAACGAACAATTAATTTTAATTAATTTAAAATGAAAATCCATGAAAACTTACTTAAAGCATTCGCAATGTATCTCTATAAATGTACTTTTCAAATGGCTTGCATAATCAGTGGCATATTTATTTTGACACATTTAGGCAATGGATATTCATGTTGCATAAATTATGTTAATGTTTATGTTAATTAATGTTATGTTGCATAATTAGTGTTAGATTGCCCGTATTTATGTTGAGTTCTTGACAATGCCAAGCATAATAACCTTTGAATTTTTCTCTCAGGGGAAACATTTTAAACTGAACAGATGAGGAAGGATGGACGGATGGTTGAGTGAATGAATAAAAGGATGGATGGATGGATGGTTGAGTGAATGAATAAGACTATGGATGGATGGTTGAGTGAATGAATAAGAGGATGGACGGATGGACGGATGGTTGAGTGAATGAATAAGAGGATGGACGGATGGATGGATGGTTGAGTGAATGAATAAGATGATGGATGGATGGATGGATGGTTGAGTGAATGAATAAGATGATGGATGGATGGATGGATGGATGGACGGATGGTTGAGTGAATGAATAAAAGGATGGATGGTTAAGTGAATGAATAAGAGGATGGATGGATGGTTAAGTGAATGAATAAGAGGATGGATGGACGGATGGTTGAGTGAATGAATAAAAGGATGGATGGTTAAGTGAATGAATAAGAGGATGGATGGATGGTTGAGTGAATGAATAAAAGGATGGATGGTTGAGTGAATGAATAAGAGGAAGGATGGATGGTTAAGTGAATGAATAAGAGGATGGATGGATGGACGGATGGTTGAGTGAATGAATAAGAGGATGGCCGACGGATGGTTGAGTGAATGAATAAGAGGATGGATGGACGGATGGTTAAGTGAATGAATAAGAGGATGGACGGATGGACGGATGGTTGAGTGAATGAATAAGAGGATGGATGGATGGATGGTTAAGTGAATGAATAAGAGGATGGATGGATGGACGGATGGTTGAGTGAATGAATAAGAGGATGGATGGATGGACGGATGGTTGAGTGAATGAATAAGAGGATGGCCGACGGATGGTTGAGTGAATGAATAAAAGGATGGATGGATGGAAACGTTTACGGATGTTCTCAGCTGATGAATCCTGATGACGTAACGTGATTTATCAGGATCAGAAACGAATGAACTGAAAATGCAAGATTTGGATCGGGTGAAAGTGGCAGTTAGATGGATGGATAGATGGGTGGATGGATGGTTGGATGGATGGGTGGATGGCTGGATTGATGGTTGGTTGGATGGATGGGTGGATGGATGGAATGATGGTTGGATGGGTGGATGGATGGGTGGATGGATAGATGGGTGGATGGACGGACGGACTAAGCGGTAGATGAGCAAAAGGGTGACGTCATTGCAAGGATTGGTTTTTTTTTCTTGAAAAACACAATGAGTAGGATAGACTCATATTTCCTTTGTTAAAGAGATTATTAATGACGACGACGATGTTTGCAATGATGGCTATATACACAACAACAACAACAACTACAATGATGACGATGACGACGACAACGATGATGGTGGTAGCGGTGGTAATGTAAAGATTACATTTGTAAACAATGAGCCTGATGATAATGGTGATGATGGTGATGATGATGATACCATTATCTAGCATTACGTAATAATTCCCTCAAGAATACTCCGTGTTTGACCTTGGTTCGAAGTTCACAGGAATACCCGGATGTTCTGTGTGTGTGTGTGTGTGTGTGTCTGTGTGTGTGTGAAGGGCTTGATTGATTGATAGGTTAATAATCTGAATCTCATTGAAAACAGATGAAGTCCGTGGAGTGAACATCCTTTGTTTAACTGATGATGCCGTTCCCTTCTGGTAATCCATCCGTCCATCCATGCATCCTACAACTTATTCATTCGTCCGTCCATCCATCCATGCATCCACGCATCCATCCATCCTGCAACTTATTCATCCGTCCAACCTTCCACCAATCAGTTCATTGTTTCTCATTCACTCAGTCATTCATTCATTTAGTCATTCACTCAGCCATTCACTCAGCCATTCACTCATTCATTCACTCAGTCATTCATTCATTTAGTCATTCACTCAGCCATTCACTCAGTCATTCACTCAGTCATTCACTCAGTCATTCACTCAGTCATTCACTCATTTATTCACTCAGTCATTCACTCAGTCATTCACTCAGTCATTCACTCAGTCATTCACTCATTCATTCACTCATTCATTCATTCACAGGTCAAACTTTAGAAGGACAACAGACCGATACTTCACAATTCACAATTCGAGCGCAGCATAAATTCAAAACGTAAACAAGAAAAGAAAGAGCAGACGATAAACTGGTAGACTTTATTAACTTTTTGACGGACTGTTCTTATTTGGCGGCAGTTTACCGTGCACCTGCTGCTCACAAAGAACCAGTTTCTCTAAATCTCCCTTTGGCCTTGCGAGAAAAAGATTTGCAGAACAAAGTGATGATGACGACTACGACGATGATGATGGTGATGACGACTACGACGATGATGATGATGATGACGACTACGACGATGATGATGGTGATGACGACTACGACGATGATAATGGTGATGACGACTACGATGATGATGATGATGATGACGACTACGACGATGATGATGGTGATGACGACTACGATGATAATGGTGATGACGACTACGACGACGATGATGATGATGACAACTACGACGATGATAATGGTGATGACGACTACGATGATGATAATAGTCAACGGCCACAACAACAATAATGGATGTTGTTATGATTATGATTTCCTATCTTATTGTTGTTGTTTTTGTTGCCATTGTTTGCTTCCTGAGTGAATCTAGTTATGCAACTTAACTTAAAAGTATTCCTTTTTCTATACAAATACTTGAAAATCCCCAAAACATAAGGTGGTGATAAGCAGTGCATAAGTTAATATTGCGCAAGAGATAATGAATATTGCGTAACTAATGCATAAATTAATAATATTACGTAACGCACCGACCAACCACCCACTATGAATTTATAATAACGAGTCCAGTTATAACGTTACGAGACAGTAATATTATAAGATAATTATCAATAATTATTATTAATCCGGGTTTTTGAAATCCGAGTCACGTGATCGTACCGAGCTGCTGTGACGTCATCGTGATTGGATGATGACGACGACGACGATGATGATGACATTCCTTCGAGCAATTATTATGGCGAATCATTAATTTTTAATAAAATTAATTTACATTTTTAATATATAATATTAATATATAATAATTTAATTAATCAAAATAGCGCCATGCAACTTCAGGTGGTCGCTTTTAGTTTAGCAACAGGTGCTCGTAAATAATTGTAATTCGTAAACAATTCGATTAATTTACCAAAGAATGTGTCTCTCGAAGAACGGAAGTGAGAATCTCCGAACCGGGCACCAGCAGCAATTTAACGCGCGGGAAACGTACAGGAAAAGGATGCAGGTAGTCGGAGATGCAGGTGTTCTCTTCACGGATGACTCACTGCAGCCGCCATTGTTGTTGTTGTTGTTGTTGCCGGATTCATTGGAGCGTGAAGATGACGAACACCGTCGTTCGATAATTCCAGGTAATCGCTGAAACACGGAGCGATAACAAAAATCCCGCTAGAAAAACAAAAAGCACTTGTTTGCAGTATCGCCTGCTCACACGAATCGTGGGAGATCTTTCGATTGCTATCGTTCCGGGTGGATGGACGGACGGACGGATGGATGGATGGATGGATGGATGGACGGATGGATGGATGGATGGATGGATGGATGGATGGATGGATGGATGGATGGATGGATGGATGGATGGATGGATGGATGGATGGATTGGCGGACGGTCAGACGGAAGTGGATGGACCGCACAATTGGCGAGTTGTAATAAATTTTCATAGCTCATAATTATCACCATGGAAACATAAAGAATGATCCTTCTGTGAATGCATGCCGTCTAATTTGCATGCGCAACAAATTGAAATGCAAACGCTAACTCGATTATGTTAATTGCGTGAATAAATTAGCATAATGCGTACCTCTATAGGTATCCAATTATGCTGATGATCACGCCTGCCGGCTTCCCGCCAAAAGACTGCGAGTATTCAATTCTTCGGTTTCAGGTGCACGGCCTCGTATTGGTGGAAGGGTTCGTGAACCAAACGTCCAAAGGTCAAATGTGGGGTCACCTCGTGTGTGATGGGGTCTTGTGTTGTTCAGTTCCAAAATGATTTATTCCGTTGCCACAGCCAGGAGATGTTCAACTGTTTTCAGCGATCGTGATAATGATTGTAAACGTTATTGTTGCTGTGGTCAATCAATCAATCAATCAATCAATCAATCAATCAATCAATCAATCAATCAATCAATCAATCAATCAATCAATCAATCAATCAATCAATCAATCAATCAATCAATCAATCAATCAATCAATCAATCAATCAATCAATCAATCAATCAATCAATCAATCAATCAATCAATCAATCAATCAATCAATCAATCAATCAATCAATCAATCAATCAATCAATCAATCAATCAATCAATCAATCAATCAATCAATCAATCAATCAATCAATCAATCAATCAATCAATCAATCAATCAATCAATCAATCAATCAATCAATCAATCAATCAATCAATCAATCAATCAATCAATCAATCAATCAATCAATCAATCAATCAATCAATCAATCAATCAACCAACCATCCAACCAACCAACCAACCAACCAACCAACCAACCAACCATCCAACCAACCAATCAATCAATCAATCACGCGGGCGCACAAACACACAACGAAACAAACATCAAAAACTGACTGAAAGTTAAGAGAAGCAAAATTTTCAGGCATCTAATTGTCAGCCTTCAACGTAAGGGGTCAATACAGGTGTAACGACAGGTGTGATTAATGGGACGTTGGCGGATCAGGTGGAACTCTGGAGAGCGGATATCATGGCCAGCATGGAATCCTCCACGTGATGCATTAATTCAGCTCCTAATGGAAAAGTAATTTAAGACGACATTTTAGCCTTTTAGCTTCCACGCTCCGTGATTCTTTGTGATTACCTGTGGATTGTGGAATAAAACCTCATTAGACGTGACGTGCTACGTTTTAAAATTGGTAAAGATTAAAAATGGAGACATTTGGATTTGCATATGCATTTATATTTATAAGGTTTAAATAGGTTTAATGAGGTTATTAAAGGTTTGTGTTATTTATCAATATAATTCTTGGAAATAGTTTGCTTATTTTAGAGTTATTTTCATTTTATTCCCCTTATGGCATATTACGCCCATGCCCATTAGACCAATTATGTCTCCCGAAAGCATAAATTATATCCTCATTTGCATAAAACCTTAGGCTTGCACTATAATTTATTCGGCAAACAACAGCATATTTAACATTATATCCTTCCTTCTCATCATCTTTGTATCTTTTTAATGGCTTCTCACTCTTTTCTTTTTGAAGATTGGTGTAGCCTCTCGAGATGGAGGCATTTCAAAGTGAATGATTAAAAGTGAATTAAGTGGAATAAGAATAAACAAAACACAATCCAAGCAGCAGTTTCAAAGTAATCACGACTACCCTGGAGTCTCGTAAAGTTTGATTTGCTTCTCTTCGAATACTAAAACAACAAACGGCCTGCGATGAAACAAGACACCAGTTTTTAAAAAGAAAACAAAAACAAATTCTAACTCTACTCCATTTTCTGTTTTAAAATCTTTGTAAACTTTTCACAGATTCTGCTTTAAGTTAGAATTGACGGAAATAATTTGTTAATTGATTGTAATAATTTATAACTTACAACGTCGTCATCTATGGAATGTTCAATAAATTTTATTTTGGAAATAATATAAAAGGCTTAGAATTTAGACTAATGATCGATTTTCCTTAAAATCTTGAAACATTTTTAAAATTAAGATTTCGTAACAACATTTTAATGTTTGATTTAAACTTGCTAATGAAGAAAATACATTCGTAGGTTTCCTTGGATGGTTCATGTATAATAACTAGAAAATATATGGGACATAAAGATTCATCTCAAAATGACTTTTTTTTATGGATATCCATTTCTGATACAAATTTGAAACGTGGATTAAGGATAAGAAAGTTAAACGAAACTAAATTACTTAAAGGGTCAATGATATATTAAATCTTATATCTTAATAAAGAATAGTTATATAATACAATATTGTTTGCATAAAATTAAAAAATTTAATTAATACGAATTAATTGTGAAAGATTATTTTGGTAATTGAATCACTAGGTAAACATTTCGGAAGATGTCAGATATGAGAGTTTGGGTTCGATAAGATTTGGCTCTTAATGTTCTGGGGACGTACTTAAATCAAAATTAAACTACCAGCATTTCATTGTGTTGGACGCTCGATGAATGCAGAATATATCTTACCTTCAAAGGTTTTTTTTTTAAATTTGTTCCAGATTTTTTCATTTTGTCTTTAATTTTTAACTTTTCCTTCAAGTTTGGGTTTTCGCAAATCAGACATTTGCAGCATTACTTAGTTCCAGAGATTAAAATGGGCAAATTACAAAAAAGTCGGCTTTGAAGTATGATTGAAATAAAAGATTTAAGCAACATTTGTCTCAACTGATAGTACTGCAAATACCTTACTTTGCCTTGACAGAAATAATTATCATCAGGCGTTGGTTTAAACGTGCTGATGTGGGGAAAATTTGGTGTGAAATACTCATTTTGAACTATTCATATTCATATTGCCTTATTGCAGACACATTGTTGCAATAATTTTTCTTTGAAACTTAGTATATTTAATAATTTTAATTACTTAATTATTATTTCTGCCTGAAGTGCTACACCACTTGTAGTTGTAAACCAGCTTCAATAGTTTCTGAATTTGAATAAATGCTCTTTATGGAAATTCTAAAGTGTTTTAGCCAAATAGATTTTATTTAATCCAATGATTTCGTGTTTATTTCTTTTAATTGAGACATTCAACATTCAATGCTTTGTAATTGCAAGGACAGGTCAATTAATGGAAGATGTTTAAAATTTCTGGCAGTTTTGCAGTTTCAATGTTTTGATTTTAAATAATATTAACTTAATTATTCCTTGACTTTTAAATTTTACGTTTACAGATAATTTTGCCACACATGACTGAGAATCCTCAACAGTTTTGGTCCGAGTGAGTTATGTTTTATACTAACCTATGGATACATGTATGGATACACATATAGATACATGTATGGATACGTGTATGTATACATGTATGGATACGTGTATGTATACATGTATGGATAAACACAGGGATACATGTATGAATGAACAGCAGATGGTGTTTTTTGGTAATTGGTACCAATTAACGAATGAAAGAACTAATTACACGTTTGAATCTTGAATCGCAGGCAAAAACTTTAATCTTGATGTTTTAAATGAAAGAAATTTGGAATAATTTGTTAGCCTTGGTTTGCTGTTGCTATAAGAAAGTGAAATAAAAATATAATATAATTTATAATTTAAGTGATTTTAAATTACAAATTTATGTTATTATTCAGTAATTTCTTTGTAAACGTTGGGTAAGAGCATCTTTTTTTTGATCTGCACTCAAATTATTTTTGATTTCTGATGTTGCATCTTCAAAGATCATTAATCTCTCTTTTTTTTTTTTATAATTTGTAATAAGTCCAGGGTAAAACGTAAAAAATAAAATTAAAAATAATAATCGTAATAACGAAATAAGACGAGAGACGGATCAATGAGGGAGCATGTTGACATCAATAACCATTGACTTTGCATGTTTGATAATCATCACTTCTCCGATGATTAGTCGCGACACGAACGGACTTTATTAAAACCTAATTAAAACTTAATTAAAACCTAATTAAAATTTAATTAAAACTTAATTAAAACCTAATTAAAACAAAATCCTTCGACAAATCCCGATTGATTGCAAACGCTTTTCAAACCACTTCTCCTCCTCTGCCAAAGAACCCTCGGGTTATTTTGGTTTGCACATTTCCCCGGTTATTTTGGTCTGAGGTTTGCTTTGGGGCATCGATCGAGCAAACATTTGGTGATTTGTCTTTCAGTTCACCAGAGTGCGCTGTTGTTGTTGTTGTTGACATGGATTGAGAGCAGATGGATCTGAATCCATTACGAACTCCTTTGCCGGAGTACGATATTTTTTTATTTTCTCGTTATTATTATTATTATTATTATTATTATTATTATTATTATATTAATTACTTACTATTATTATTATTATTATTATTATTATTATTATTATTATTATTATTATTATTATATTAATTACTTATTATTATTATATTAATTACTTATTATTATAATGATTATTAATATATTAATTACTTATTATTATTATTACTATTAATATATTAATTACTTATTATTATTATTATTATTAATATATCAATTACTTATTATTATTATTATTATAATTATTATTAATATATTAATTACTTATTATTTCCTCCCCCAGAGTCCTCCTACCCACCCACCCTTCCCCGATCGTTTGTCGTGCATCAAGTCCGTCGTAATATTATTATTATTATTTTTTTTTTTTTTATTCGCTTCCCATCGATTTCCAACGTCTGCTTCGACAGAGTCTTTGTCCTTTTCCAAGAAACGCTTCCAAGAGATTCGTTCGCATGTCATTAAAAATGAGAAAACAAAAACGCGTCGAAAGTGAAATCATCGACACGTTTGTCGAACAATTTTTTATTTTTTTTATTTTTTTATATGTTTTTTTTTTATTATTAAACTCCATTAATCTCGAGACGTATTAATTTCGAAAGCAGAAAAGAACGCGCAACGACTTTTGACTTGAAAGCGGCTTTGAATTTCAAAAAATAAAAAGTTGAATGACACGTGCTTCGGCAGTTCATGGAACATTTGTTGGAACATCAGGATCTCTAAAATGCTCTGAAATTAAAATGATTTATAATTATTATTATTAATAACATTTCAGTAGCTTTTAATGGATTCTGACACTCAAATATTTTGACGAGCAATCCATGCAATCCATCGACAGGCTGTATTCACAAAATTAATGCTATCACTTAACAAATAAATTATTCATTAATTAATTAATAAATAATAAATAAATAATAATAAATTAATTAATTATTAATTAATTAATCCTTCCAGTTATGACAGTAACAGCAGCAGACTCGGAAGTGCAGCTTCCTTCTTCGGAGACTCCGCGTCGCATTCCAGCGGGATACTCACGGAAAACAGCAGTTTGTTTTCCATGAGCGAAGATGTGAGGCAGACATTTACGACTATAATTTAATTTAATTTATTACTGATTTATTGGATTAAAAACCATTTTAATCGTCAAGTAAACTTAAATAAAAATATATTTATAAAATGATTAAATCGTAATTAATTGTAATTAATAAAAAAAGATGAATAAATTGTTTTTAAATTGTTTTAAAAACCATTTTAATCGTCAAGTATACTTAAATAAAAATATATAAAAAAAATTGATTAAATTGTTTTAAATTCCTATTAAATTGACTCTAAATCCTTTTTAACGTAGGACTTTGACCACCTGGCGACGTTGAAAGCGAAGGAAATGTTTGACGAAGTCGACAGAATACTTTACGAGAACTTGGAACACGAGTCGTTGCAAATGACGATCGAGTGTCAGGAATGGAAGTCAAAGTTTCCTCACCTCAGGTCGTTCGAGATTTTGTTTTTTTTTGTCTCCGAGGGATTCCCGAAGTTTCAATTGATTTATCGATTGAAAGTTATCGATTGAAAGTTATCGATTTGAAGTTATCGATTGAAAGTTATCGATTGAAAGTTATCGATTGAAAGTTTATCGATTGAAGTTATCGATTGAAAGTTATCGATTGGAAGTTATCGATTGAAAGTTATCGATTGAAAGTTATCGATTGGAAGTTATCAATTGAAAGTTATCGATTGAAAGTTGTCGATTGAAAGTTATTGATTGAAGTTATCGATTGGAAGTTATCGATTGAAGTTATCGATTGAAGTTATCGATTGAAAGTTATCGATTGAAAGTTATCGATTGAAAGTTATCGATTGAAAGTTATCGATTGAAAGTTATCGATTGATGCTGAGGAAAGTTTAAAGCGTATCTGGCCTTATGAGTGCACCTGCCACCACTATTAAACTTAGCAAACTGAGTGAAACGTACATTAATAATTAATTAGGTGATTAATTAAATAGTTAATTGATAAATATGCGAATGTTTGCAAACAACCTTCGATCTTCGTGCCTCGTTTTGACCGTCGAGTGATTTTTTATTTTTTAATTTTTATTTTTTAATTTTTAATTTTTAGAATCGTTGGTCACAAAATGATTGACTCGACTGATCAGGGATTCAAAAGATATTCACCTGCGGATGCCGTGTACAAGTAATTTGTTGTTGTTGTTGTTGTTGTTGTTGATGCTGTTGTTGTTGTTGTCATCCAACCCTTGTTGTTGTTGTTGTTGTTGATGCTGTTGTTGTTGTCATCCAATCCTTGTTGTTGTTGTTGTTGTTGTCATTGATGCTGTTGTTGATGCTGTTGTTGTTGTTGTCATTGATGCTGTTGTTGTTATTGATGCTGTTGTTGTTGTCATCCAACCCTTGTTGTTGTTGTTGTTGTTGCTCTTGCATTCTGTTATTATTATTATTTTAAATTCATTGATTAAGCTCAATGCTTTCCTGTTAGTCTTGCGCACGCATCCTCGCACCAACGGCATGTTCGTTCACCCCCACAAACTCGTAGGTCAGTTAGAAGAAGAAGGTCGCTCGTTAAGTTTTAACGTTTTAACCGATGGTCGGAACGTTTCTCGAATGAAAACAATGCCAAAGTTTCATGCAAAATGAAACTTAAGTCGAAACTTAAGTTTGAGTCGAGAATCGATTTAAAAATTTAAATGGACGACCGACTTGCAATTGTTTGCGGAAGACAAACAAAGTGGCTTTGGAAAGGAGAGAAGCGGAGTCAGGATTGTTTTGATTTGAGTTTTTGTTTTGATTCTTTCAAAATGGAGGATTTGGATTTGGATTTTGAGTTTTGAGTAGATTCTTCTGCGTTGCGCTTTTTGAAGCATTGCTGGAGAAATTATAATTTTAAAACGTGATTAACGGGTGTTTGTTTGATTTGATGAACTTTTAATGGATGATTTTTCGGTTCGGTTTTCGATTTTACTTTGTTTGTTCATCTTAATTAATAAAGATTTATGGAAGGATTATGTAAATAAATAAAATAAAATAAATAAATAAAATAAATACTTTCAGTGCAATTGATTCCAAGATGGCCGTCCTGGCGAGGTGCAAAGACATCAGCAGCCTGATAAAGTTGTTGTTTGCCCTTTTTTTTAAGAATTTAATTTCATATTTTCAACTTCATAATTCAATAATTCATTAATCATAATTCATTTCATAATTCATTTCGTAATTCATTTTCAAGCGGATTGTCGTTGAGAGGTGAAAGGTTGAATGCCCGACCAATGTCGAATTGCATCATCGACGGAGAGGAGGAGGAAGAAGAGGATGAGGAGGAGGCATTCCAAGATGGAGATTACGAGGAGATCTTTGCCCTCGATTACAAGTAATTGTAAATGAATATTATAATTAGCGGGTGGGGTTTTTATTACGTTAAGTAATTGTAGAATGAATATTCTAATGAGTGTGGGTGGGGTTTTATTATGTTAAGTAGTTGTAGAATGAATATTATAATTAGTGGGTGGGGTTTTTATTATATTAAGTAGTTGCAGAATGATGAATATTCTAATGAGTTTTTCTGAGGCCATTCTTCAATAATAGCCATTTAAATGATGAAATTTCAATGAAATTTAACGTGAAAAATAAAAGAAATCGTTCTCTCGTGATTTCTACGCGACCTAGTTAACTATGGCGGCCATTTCTAACCACTCAGTCGGCCATTTTTAACCACTCAGTAGCGAAGAGAAGAGGAGAACGAGGGGTCTGAGCAGAGGCTACCCACCGATCACTCCGATAAACTCCATCAGGGATTCCGTCGTTTCCTCGCTCTGCAACAAAGTCCTCCGCGACATTTCGACGCACGTCTTGGAACTCGTCGTCAAGTGCAAGTCGAAGCAGACGATTATCTCTCGTGGGTTTTGCATTTTGAATTAAAAGATTTTGCATTTCAGTTTATTACTTACTTATTTATTTATTTATTTTATGAGATGATGATGATTTTATGAGTATTTTATTTTATATTATTTTGATTATGATTTTTTTTTTAATTGTTGCTACTTGAATTCCATCCTCTGCAGCGAAAGAACGACCGAAGGGAAAAGAAAACGTGAAGGTCAACAATTTGTCTGACGTGAAAATCACGGAGTCGTTGTTGTTGGTTCCTTCGAAGCCCCCGTCGAGTCCGAACGGGGTTCGAACCACGGACGACCCTCCCTGCAACGGACACCACGTCACCTCTCGGGTAATAAACATTTTAAACGAATTAGTTAACTGATTGTATTCACGTTAAGGTTCGACTGAGTAAAGTGAAATCATTATTTTTCGTTTTAGAGTATAAGTGGTTATAAGTATCTAATAAACACTTTAATAATTATAATTTATATGTATTTATATATATTTATATTATAATTTATATTGTATTTATATATATTTATATTATAATTTATATTATATTTATATATATTTATATTATAATTTATAATGTATTTATATTATAATCTATATTGTTTTTATATATATTTATATTATAACTTATATTGTATTTATATATATTTATATTATAATTTAATTATTTTTATAATCATCTAATTGTATTACTTAACTATTTTAATCTCTAAAAGGTTTTAAACACGATTCATTCGTTCATTTCAGAGCTTCTCATTCAAGCCCTCGGACTTGCAGGTGGTCCCCGAAGATTCGAGATTGGATGCCATCCTGACTGTCAGGCAGATGAGGAGCGCGAGGTCTGCCCATTTAGGAATTTATTTGCGATTAATTTACAATAATTGCAAAAAATATAAAATATAAAAAATATTTTAGTAATTTAATAGAAAGAATGATGTGGACAGAGATTTGAGAGAAAATTAAATTAAAATTAAAATTCTTGCAGGGACAGGGACCTTTCTCCATTTTCCACACCTTCACTCCATCATCTTCATCATCATCATCACCACCTTCTGAACCCCGATCCCGTCGGTTGTTGTTCGAGTCGTTCTGGTGACAATCAGAAGTCGAGGTGTTCGCTGCTGTCGTTGACGGAAGTCGTTCAGTCGCCGAGGGTGAGCTTTCGAGCCTCGGATTAAAATGTTAATTAATTAAATTAAGTGGTTGAATATTAATAATAATAATTGTTGCGGAGTGCAATATAGTTTTTAAAACTATATATATTTGTAAAAGGGGCACTCAGTGTCTTTCGATATGCACATCTGTGCTGGGAATCGTTAAGCCAGTGTTGTTGTGTTGAGCTTTGTAGCATTCTTGGAAACCAATACAAGTCGTTCCCCCAATCTGTAGTTCTCTCGCGTTGTCATCACTTACTACGTTCCCAGTAAGAACGTAACAATGGCGCAGTCGACAGGATCGATGATGACCGAGATGAAACAATTGGTGGCGATGTTTCAGCAGCAAATATCGTCAATGAGGGAACAGATGCTCGAGGAACGGAAGATATACGATGAGCAGCTAAAGGACTTATTTACAAGATCCCAAACCTCAGGAGTACAGAATTGTACAGCATTCGACACTTCGAACGAACTCTGGGAAGATTACGGGGCAAAGTTTTCTAACATAGCAGCTCAGTCCGTCCCCGAAGAGAAACAACCGCATGTGTTTCTCAGCCAAGATCCGTCCACCTACAAGTTACGCAACACCCTGGCGGAACAAGAAGAAACCGCCAGAGTAGCCAGGGAAACCGTTCATGGTTCACCGGCTCATACAGCAGTACAGGAAATCAAGACCACAACTTCAAAAACTAAAACAACCCCGATCAACCGACAGATACAAGAGAGTTGTTTTAGATGTGGCAAAACCAACCACAAAGCAAACGCTTGCAAGAGGAAGGACCTGTTCTGCAAATTCTGCGACAAGACCGGACACCTAGAAATCGTCTGTCGGAAAAAGGCCAAACAAAGCCTTCAGGTAATCAAGCACTCGTCTGTACATCGGGTGTCCGGCACAGAACCTTTAAAATACAAAGTGAGATTTCAGAACAATTACAGTTTTGAATTCCTAGTGGACAGCGGATCCAGAGACAGTTTTTGTTCAAAGCAAATATGGACAAAACTAGGCAAACCTGCGCTGAGTACCAATTCCACGGTCTACACCTCTGCGACAGGAGATCCCATCCAAATACTTGGATGCTTCACCATCCAAACCCTTTCAGACGAGCACCCAAAACGGGAAAGGCAGCTGCGGTTAAACGTCACATCAATTCCGGATCTCAACCTACTAGGAAGAAAAGCGCTGCTAGATCTAGAAGTCGATGTTACGGCTCTTATGAGAAACAAAGTACAAGTGGTATCCAAGGTACAGGATATCAATCTCAAACAAGCTTGCCAAAAGCTGTGTTTACAATTCGAGGAACTGTTCAAACCTGAATTAGGTTGCCTTAAAGATTTTGAATTAGACATTAAATTCAAGGCAGAAACCGAACCGATATTCCACAAGCCGAGAACGGTACCTTTAGCCATTCTCGAGGAGCTGGGCCAAACCTACGAGGCAGGAATAAAAAGGGGCTATGGATACCAACCCAATTCAACAACTGGGGAACCCCTGTTGTCCCCATCAGGAAGCAACTTCAAGAGGGACAAAGCAAGGCCAAGCTTCGAGTTTGTGGGGATTATTCAGTCACAGTGAATCCGCAGCTAGAACCGCATCGACACCCAATGCCTTTACCAGAGGATTTAATGAGAAGGCTGGGTGGAGGACATTATTTCAGTAAGATCGATCTTGCAGATGCCTACCACCAGATCAAGCTATCTCTAGAGAGCCAGAAAAGATTAGCTCTAAGTACACATAAAGGAGTTCTTCTTCAAACTAGGCTCCCATTCGGAATTACATCGGCACCAGGTTACTTTCAAGAAATCATGGATAAACTAACAAGCGATCTGGAAGGCGTCGCAGTTTATCTGGATGATATTTTGGTCAGCGGACTCTCCGCTACCGAACATCTTTGCAACCTAAGGAAGTTACTCCAACGACTCCAAGACAACGGTCTAAGATGTAACCTAAACAAGTGTCGATTCGCCCAACCTACAGTGGAATACCTGGGCCACACAATAACAAGGGATGGAATCAAAGCAGGCCGACAAGTGGACGCAGTGGCAAAAATGCCAGTACCAACAAACGTACCAAACCTGAAGTCTTTCTTAGGGTCTATTCAATTCTACGGCAAGTTCATCCCAAATCTTTCAACAGTAGCAGAACCATTAAACCGCCTAACTCGGAAAGAAACTACATGGAGATGGTCAGGTCAGGAAGACTCAGCATTCATCAAACTGAAAAGTCTACTGACGAAGGACGTAATGTTAGCACATTACGACAAAACACTACCAATCGGGATTTCATGTGATGCTTCAGAAGTGGGAGTAGGAGTTGTTCTGTTCCAGAGATACCAAGATGGCGGAGAAAGACCTCTTTTCAATGTCTCCAAGACATTGAGGCCGACACAACGCAGATACAGTCAGATACAGCGAGAGGCATTAGCCATCATCTACGGGCTAGAGAAATTCCATAATTACCTCTACGGTAGAAAATTCATTTTGGTTACGGACCACAAACCTTTACTTTCCTTATTCAATCCAAAAAAAGGAACTCCAGCTTTAGCTGCAAATCGCCTAGCCAGATGGGCGTTGACCCTGAGTCAATACGAATACACCATCGAGTACCGGAAAACAACTGAGCACGGAAATGCGGATGCCCTCAGCAGATTACCGGCCGGTGAAGATCGAGAATTCGATAAGAAAGAAGAAACAGAGGATACTTCAACAGTGTGTACAATAAACACCATCAGTCAACAACTCAAACCTACTGATCACAAGGTGTTAGCAAAAGAATCCAGCAAAGATACAACTCTGTCAACCGTCATGCGACACGTAAAGGAAGGATGGCCCAAAGTTACAACTCAAGAGGTAAGTCACTTCCAGAAACTGCAGGATTCTCTTGTCACACAAGGAGGATGTCTACTATACGGATCAAGAATAGTCATTCCCCACAAACTCCAAAACCAAGTGTTGGATTTGTTACACCTGGGACACTTTGGGATAAACCGCATGAAACAGTTGGCAAGATCAGTGGTTTACTGGCATGGCATCGATAGGGACATTGAACACCTATGCCGTTCATGCACATCATGTGCAGAACACCAGAACAGTCCAAATAAAGCCCCAAACCATCCTTGGATGTTACCCGAAAAGCCATGGAGCAGATTACATTTAGACCATGCGATAAATTTCCTCGGGAGTAACTGGTTGGTAATAGTGGATGCTTTCTCAAAGTATCCATGCATACACCCTACGAGCTCAATCACAGCAAATACAACCATCCAGCTATTGGAGGAGGACTTTGCACATTTCGGCTACCCACATTCTATTGTGACGGACAATGCACCATCCTTCTTATCGGAGGAATTTCAAAGTTGGTGCAAAGAAAGAGGGATCTCACACCTTACAGGGGCCCCATACCACCCAGCCACAAATGGAGCAGCAGAACGAATGGTGCAAACGTTTAAGCAATCCCTGAGAAAGTCGGCACATACACCGAAACAAGCACTTCAGGAATTCTTATTAATGTACAGGAGAACACCTTTAGACTCAGGTTTCTCACCTAGCGAACTACTAAATGGTCGTCAAATCAGAAGTAAATTGGACGCCCTAATGCCTTCTCCTGTTCACTTTGCGCAAAAGAAGCAGGTACAAAATAACGCTAAAAAAATCAGGACCAAGCAAACAGACGAGTACAACCAACTTCCTACAGGAAGGCGCGCTGTGTTATGCACTTTACATGGGTCCAAAACAAGATAAGCAGCCAAAATGGATTCCGGCTACAATTATCAAAATCCGGGGTCCTAGAACGGTAGAAGTCAAAATCCACCCAAAAGGTCCGGTATGGAAACGCCATGTGGACCAACTTCGCGAACGGTATGAAGAATACCCGGATTTAGATCCAGGCGAAGAAACAGGACACTCGGCAAGAAGCTACGTCAACGAAGAAACAGGCAACTCGGCAAGAAGCTCCACCAGCGAAGAACGGAGCAAGATTCCGGAACCCATTCCGTCGACAACCACCGTCGAACCAGCAGAAACATTCATCCCAAGACGCTCAGAGCGAATCCGCCAAAAGGCCTTTACAAAGGACTTTTCGGCCGGTGGGGAGGTGTTGCGGAGTGCAATATAGTTTTTAAAACTATATATATTTGTAAAAGGGGCACTCAGTGTCTTTCGATATGCACATCTGTGCTGGGAATCGTTAAGCCGGTGTTGTTGTGTTGAGCTTTGTAGCATTCTTGGAAACCAATACAAGTCGTTCCCCCAATCTGTAGTTCTCTCGCGTTGTCATCACTTACTACGTTCCCAGTAAGAACGTAACAATAATAATAATAATAATAATAACAGTAATAATAACAATAATAATAATAATAATAAATAATAATTAATAATAATAATTAATAATAATAATAATAATTAATAATAATAATAATTAATAATAATAATTAATAATAATAAATGTTATTATTAATTAATGATTAATCCATGGCACTTCACTGGAATTTTTATTGATTTTACAAGATTTTATAAGACTGGTTTTGACATATTTGTTTTTTTGTGCATTGAGATGTATTTAATTGTTTATTGTTTAATTAATTATTTTATTTATTTATGCTTCGAATAATTCAAATTCAGACTTCGAAGTCCATCAGCAACGGAAAGACTTTGCAAAATTCTCGACTGGAACAACAACAACAACAACAACAACCGAGGCAACAACAACAACAACCATCGAGGCAACAACTCCCTCGCATCCAACAGAAGCCATTGACTGCTTCAAACAACAACGTCGACAGAGTTAAACAGGTTTCGTGTTTACCAAGTTGCACATTCATCCATCCATCCATCCATCCATCCATCCATCCATCCATCCATCCATCCATCCGTCCGTCCGTCCGTCCGTCCGTCCGTCCGTCCGTCCGTCCGTCCGTCCGTCCGTCCGTCCATCCATCCATCCATCCATCCATCCATGTGTCCATCCATCCATCCATCCATCCATCCATCCATCCATCCATCCATCCATCCATCCATCCATCCATCCATCCATCCATGTGTCCATCCATCCATCCATCCATCCATCCATCCATTGGTTTTGTAACAATGGTTATGATTTCAAGTCACACGTGATTCCTCCACCGTTCCTTCCTAAATTTCTATTTTCCGATATCATATCAAAATGATAAGCTTTTCCTCACTTCAGCCGACAAATGCGATGTTTTCAAAGACGACCGAGGATCGAGTGAAATCGCTTCCTTTCATAAACGACGGGAAAACGAAGCGTCGTCAAATCCCAGGGATTTCCCCGACGGAGAGTTTGCCTTCCTTGCCTCGAGTCGAGATTATTAAATCGGAGAAGGTGGCTCGGAACTTCGTTCGAGAAAACATCAGAAATGCATCTTCTTCTAGGAAAGCTTCGAGGCTTCAAGAAACTGCAGTAAGTTGTCCCAACCTCTCGAGGAAGGTTTTTAGTAGGAGCGACGTCGTGACGCGACACGGGAAGGAGTCGTGCGACGTTCTGCCCGAGACGAAGCGTCGTAAAATGTCGAGGCAGGTCAAATTCGACTTGGACGACCCCGTGAGGTTTTCTCAGAAAGGGGAGTTTTTCGGGGGTCCGTCGTTGAGAAGAAATCAAAGCTTTCGGTCTCTCGATTCTCAAACGAGTCGTGTAAAAACGTGCGAAGGCTCAAACAAAGGCTCGAACAAAGGCTCGAAGGATGCCAAAGTCGTGAAAGTTTTAAATTGCAAAATTGAAACCGCGAAGCGAGAGAACGAAGAAGCGGTTTTTGCGAAGGAGGACGCGACGGACGTTTTCGACGGGTTGAAATTCGCCAGCGAGGAAGCATTGAAAGTTTGTCTCGACCTGAGAGCCTCGTGCGAATGTCTCAGGAAGATTTGCAACCTTTTAAAGGAAGTTTGTATCGTCCTGAAAGAAGAAAAGCATTGAACGGTTATAAACTGGCCGTGGGTTGTTTTGGAGGAGTCGATTCGGTCTGCCAGGAGCACTCGCGTGTCCGAGGAGGAGGAGGAGGAGGAGGAGGAGGAGGTGAGTTGGGGAGAAACTTTCAGGCGTTGGCATGTTAGCCGTGTGTTGTCGACATTTTCCGAAGAGCATGAAGGTCGGAGTTGCTCATTGTTCCCCCTTTCGTTTGGCTTTGGATCGTCTTCGTCTTCTTCTAGTTTCAATGCATGTTCAAAAATGTCTGCATGTTTTCGTTCTCTCTCTCTCTTTCTCTCGTTCTTGCATGGTTTTTAATGGATTTTTAAATCGTCTCGGACTCGTCTCGGACGAGAACTCGATTTCATCTTGAGTTTCGTTCGAACAGACCCACGGGCAGCTGCCGCAGAGGGCCACGAGCGCCCTGCACTCGAGTCGGGATCGCTTTTCCGCGAGGCAGAACCGTCCCGGATCCAGGTTCGGAGAGAAACTCTTTCACAAGTTCGAAGTCGGACGTCCGAGCTCCACGCAGACATACTACTACAACAACAACAGCAGCGAGAACAATGGTGACACCAACAACAAGGTTTTCACTCGTGGTCTAATTTTGGTTTAATTTTTAAATTTAAAATTAAATATTTAGAACAAATATTAAAAAGAGTTTAAATTTTAAAATTTAAAATTAAATATTTAGAACAAATGTTAAAAAGAGTTTTTAAATTGCTTGAAGTTCATTTTAATTATCCGTTGCCTCAGTTTGATTCCCGCTTCCGAAACCATTCACCGCAGACGACTTCAACGAGGTCTTCACTCGTTCTTCCAGGTCGTTTTGTCTTTCTGTCCATCAGTTTTTTTGTTCTTATTTTTTAAAATTATTCCATAATTTCATATTTTAACGGGATTGCTGTGCCATTGAAAACGTATCTTGCACCGACTTCACTTAACACGTTGTTTACTCGCATAAATTATGCTCATTCAACTTATGAATAATGTTCATGATGTTCAGAGCTGGACGAGCAGAGGAGACTGAACGGCATCGACCAGTCGAGGCAGCACCAAAGCACGAGGTCGTGCACCGACAAACACCTCCTCTCCAGAAGGAAGGATTCCACCACCACCGCCATAACAAACACCACCCTGGGCTCCTCCATGCCCCAAATCCAGGACGCCCACAACGGTCCGATCGGACGTTGAATATTAATTAGATATTAATTATTAATGAGATGTTAATTATTAAACCTACAATATCTTTCTAATCTGCCTTGCTGAGTAACTGCTAATCACTGATTAATTATTTGTTTATTTGTTTATTTATTTAATTATTAATTAATTATTTATTTAATTATTAATTAATTATTTATTTAATTATTATTTATTTTATTTATTTAATTATTATTTATTTATTAATTAATTAATTATTTATTTATTTAATTATGATATTTAATTAGGAGATGATTAATCAGTTTAAAATAATCAAATACGTTCGTCTTCAAAACAGGTCGCAGACAGAACACCCTGCTTTCCAAGCCTCGTTCCAGTCTGACTCCATTCCGATGACCACCCAAGCAGATCGGATTGTGATGGTGGTGATGATGATGATGATGATGGCTTCAGTCGTTAATATATTTTTAATTATTACTGACTTTATTATTATTATTATTATTATTTTGTTATTATTAAGCTGTTTTGTAATTATTTTTTAACTTGCACATAAACGATTAGTTTCTTACGGAGTCTTGGAATCGTAGGGATTTCATTGCTTTTAAAGTCCCGTGAACTGAGTTGTTGTTAGGATTGTTGGTGTTGTTGCTGTTTGGTGGTGGCACTCTGAGTTCAGAGTTCAAAGTTCAGAGTGCAAGATGTCAGTATTAACTTGTTACAGAAGTAACACGACTAAACTTAACCAATATCACTTAACGATTATAATTTGACGATCGACTGTCTGAGTTGCTGCTAGTCATCGGAGTCGTGCCGAGTTTGATTCCTTGTCTTCTCCTTCGTAACTCGTTAACGAATTTGGCCATCAATCTCTCCGTTCGTTTATTAATTAACTAATTGATTTATTAATTAATTAATTTATTTATTTACTTCCTCCGCTCTTTTGTTTTGCTCGTTCGCGCACTTTCAAGTTTTGTGGAAGTTCATTCGTTCGTTCGTTCATTCGTTCGTTCGTTCGTTCGTTCGTTCTTTCGTTCTTTCTTTCGTTCGAAGAGGTTCTTGATTCAGAAAACGGTGTCGAAGACTGCAATCGAATTCGTGATCATTTTGTCCTGGAAATGGAAATTATTCCTGTTTTTTAATAATTATTTCTATTTTTAATAATTATTTAATAATTATTCCTGTTTTTTAATAATTATTTCTATATTTAATAATTATTTAATAATTATTCCTGTTTTTTAATAATTATTTCTATATTTAATAATTATTTCTGTATTTAATAATTATTTCTATGTTTAATAGTTATTCATTTTTGTAAAGGATTCTAATTCGTAAGAATCGTCAGGGAGTGATGGTGTTTGAGAATAAGTTGTTCCAGAAGCTCTTAATGAATATTAATAACAATAATAGTAATAATAATAACAATAATAATATTAATAATAACAATATTAATAACAATAATAATATTAATAATAACAATATTAATAACAATAATAATATTAATAATAACAATATTAATAACAATTATTATGTATTATTAATATCGTTAGATAATAATTGATATAATTAGATAATATTAGTAGTGAATTAATTATGATAATGAGGTTAACAATTGTAATAATAATAATATTATAATTATAATAATAATAATGGTGAGTCACAGGACTGACGTTGTAGCAGGTGTTTATGAACTCGTCGAAGGAGATAACACCATCTCTGTCAACATCGAGTTTCTGAGGATTTAAAAGAAAATATTTTAAACAATTTAGAATGTTAAATCGATAAAAAACATTATATTAAATGCAGATAAAATTATTAAAGCGAATTAAACAAATAATTGAAACAAATATTGAAGCAATTAGAGACTTAAAAATAAAAAACGTTGAATCAATCAGATAAGAATTAAATTCCAAAACAAAATAATATTTTAAGAAAAGCGCCATGACAGGAGGATATTGTAGCATCTCAGAAGAGTAGTTACGTGAATAATTTTATAAATAATTTTATGAATATATTCCATGAATAATTTTATAAATAATTTTATGAATATATTCCATGAATAATTTTATAAATAATTTTATAAATATATTCCATGAATAATTTCTCATTCATTCACGGCCTCAGTTTTGCTTTTAAAAGAAACCCACGTTTGTCCGCTAGGTGTCTGGTGACGTGTTCATGATTGATGACGACACGGACATGGAAAACGATTCTCAGGGGTGGAAAAGTCTCGTCGCCGGAGGCCTTGGAAAGATGGAAAGCGCAGACGGATTGCCGTTTATAATCGCAGTTGTTTCAGTCGGAGAATGGAGTGTTTCTGTGGATGAGTGTAGGTAGGGGGTAGAGGGTTAGGAGTAGGGGTAGGTAGGGTTAGGGTTAGGGCTTTGTTCATCATCATCATCATCATCGTCGTCATCGTCGTCGTCATCGTCGTCGTCATCGTCATCATCATCATCATCAACATCAGCATCATCGTCGTCGTCGTCGTCGTCGTCATCATCATCATCATCGTCGTCGTCGTCGTCATCATCATCATCGACTGATGCTGTTGTTGTTGTTGCTTGTTTGTTTGTTTATGGAGTGTTTGGTTTCATTGCAATTCTTTGCGGTAATCTGATTTGATTTGATTTGCTTTCCTCTTCTCTTTTTTACTTCGTCAGTTCATTTCCAGGGATTTGATTCGAGATGGATCCCGGGTTGTGTGTTTTTTTGGCTTTGACTGGATGAGGATTTCAATTGAATTTGCAAATTCAAGTGAATGAATGTAGTCATGATGGCAGTTGTATTTGTGAAAATAAATTTGTCGCCGGTAAAATAAATAAATAAATAAACAATTAAATAAATAAACAAATAAATAAATATATAATTAATTACTTAATATCAATTTATCACTAATTCAATATCAATAATTACTTTATTTTTTCTTCTAGTGGAGTTACAGACATTTTCAACATTCTCGTAAACGTAGTCCCTCGTTAATATTCATGAGCTCATTAGGCAACCAACCAATCAGGTTTCGTTTCGACTGATGAATATTTAAAATAGGCCTCGAACGATTTCAACTACTTTGCAATGTTGTTTGAAACGTTGCAAAACGTGAATGTTGTGTGTGTGTGTGTGTGTGTGTGTGTGTGTGTGTGTGTGTGTGTGTGTGTGTGTGTGTGTGTGTGTGTGTGTGTGTGTGTGTGTGTGTGTTTATGTTTATGTTTGTGCGTGTGTGCGGTTGGTGTCAATCACTCCGCTGGTTGTCATGGTGACAGAATGGGGAGGAGTTAGCCGGCCCCACTTTGGGTAAGCCCAACAGGACGACGAGGTCCTGACAGACCTCTGAGTGATATTTATGCTCTGTCTTTCTGCTTTCCTGGCCATTTTTCACGAGTATTTTAGAAATTATTACTGAGGAATTTTGGGTTTCATTCTGTATTTTTTTGTTTGGGATTTATTTTGTATTTTAAAGACTTATTTTCGTATTTTAGGATTTATTTAGCATTTATTTATTTAGCTGAGAAGTTATTTAGCGGATATATTTTAAAAAATAGCTCCGGAAGCGATGTTTGTCTTGTAACATGATGGAAGAGTGACTGAAGAAATGAAAAGGAATGAATGCCTCTGAAAAATTCCAAAAGACGGTCACGTGGTTCAGACCTGTTAATCTCCAGCTGAGTGATGCACAAGAAAAGAATCATAATCAAAACCGTAGCACAAAAAAAACTGAAAAACATTTTAATTAATTAATTTTAATTAAATAAACTCAAGAATTATTAAATCTTAACAGGATTTATTTTCAAAAATGTATTTATTGAAACATGAAATGGTCTCAAATATTATAAAGTAATTAATAAAACCACCACCATCATCATCGTCGTCATCATCTTCATCGACATCATCATCATCATCATCATCATCATCGTCATCATCATCGTCATCATCGTTATCGTCGTCGTCATCATCATCTTCATCGACATCATCATCAACAACAACAACAATCTCGAATCTCCAGAACACCTGGCAATCAATCAACGTTCATCAACCAACCGTGGTTGAACCAATTGATTGATTTCAACCACGAACGAATAAATCTTTCGCCGAATTCAATTCCAGTGTTCCCAGGGCCTTTGATTTGATTTATTTTTAAAATAAAGAAATAAATAGAATTAATAAATAATTAATTAATAAATAAATAAATAAATAAATCAAAATAAATAATAAATAAATAATTAATAAATAATAAATAAATAATTAATAAATAAATAATTAATAAATAAGAATTGATTTGCAAAACAACGATAACAACTTCTTAGAAGGAAACATAATGTGATGTAATAAAAAAATTATTATTATTATTAAAATTATAATATTTAATTATTATTAAAATTTTAATTATTATTATTATTATTATTGTTATTATTATTATTATTATTATTATTATTATTATTATTATTATTATTATTATTATTATTATTATTATTATTATTATTATTATCATTATTATTATTAACATTACCACGTGATTAAAACCGAAACCGAAAGTTCACCTGGAAGAGAGCCTGAACGTGTTCATTGATGCTGTCCTCGCCTATTTTTGGATTACAGAACTTCCCCATGACGTCATAGACGGCCGTCACGACCATGTGCAGCTCGTCTGACGTGATGACGCCGTCATGGTTGACGTCGTACAGACTGAAGACCCACTGCAGCTTTTCCAGGAGGCTGCCCCTCAATAACAAGGACAGGCCCATGACGAATTCCTGTCGTTTTTCAGATTTGGAAGCCTCTCATTCAGTCGTTCATTAATTAATTAATTAATTAATTCATTCATTCATTCTGTCTTTCATTCCCCCATCCGTCTGTCCGTCTATCTATCTGTCCGTCTATCCATCCATCCGTCCAAACGTCCATTCGTCCACCCGTCAGTCCATCGATTCTTTGTGATTTTTCTCTATTCATCCGTGCATGAATGAATTCCCCTTTTCTTACTACGTGATTTTCCTTCATCTTTCTTTTCTATCAATCAACCAATCATTCATTCATTCTACTTCCACTAGTCCATCCATCCATCCCTCTATCCATCCATCCATCCATCCATCCATCCATCCATCCATCCATCCATCCATCCATCCCTCTATCCATCCATCCATCCATCCATCCATCCATCCATCCATCCATCCATCCATCCATCCATCCATCCATCCATCCATCCATCCATCCATCCATCCATCCATCCATCCATCTACCCACCCATCCGGCATTTCCGAAAGTGGGTACTCACCTCAAAGCTTATTGTTCCACTGTGATCCTGATCAAAAGTGTTGAACACGAAGTGTGCATAAGCTGTGCAATCTGGAGACAGAAATGGTCTCCATTAACGTCTTTAATGGTCACTCAAGTCATTTTAAATCAATTTTTTGAATCTTAAATGTAAATAAATAAATAAATAAATATTAGAAAACGAATAAATGAATGAATAGATGATTGATTGATTGATTGATTGATTGATTGATTGATTGATTGATTGATTGATTGATTGATTGATTGATTGATTGATTGATTGATTGATTGATTGATTGATTGATTGATTGATTGATTGATTGATTGATTGATATTTTGAAAATCATCGATTGAATGTACGCTGAAGGAATGAAGGCCAATTGAAGTTCCGCTCACGCTTCGCCAATAAATCGCATTAATTAACGCCAGAGTTTCCCGATAATTAGGGACGAGAAAATAATAATAAAAAACGATTTTATTTATAAATAATGAATAATAATAATAATAATAATAACAATAATAACAATCACAAACGATAACTTTTTTCACAAATTGTATGACGACGACGACGTCAACAGCAACAACAACAACAGACTTTACGTTCGATTCGTTGTGGAATCGAAAATTAAAAAAAAAAAATAAAATTGCAATAAAAACCTTTCCATTCCTTTCCAATTGTTTTGACGTGTTGAGGTCGCAGCTCACAAAATTGCAGAAGTCTTTTCATTCTCTCATTCCATCCATCACTTCATCCATCTCTCCATCCATCCGTCCTTCCATTCATCCGTCCATCCGTCCGTCCATCCATCCGTCCGTCAATCCATCCGACCTTCTGGTCAGAACCGGTTTTCTTTTTAATGTCATGTTTTTTTTTCTCGCGGATCTTCTTGGAATAAATGAATATTTATAAAAAAAAAATATTTTTTAAAAAATATTTCCACGAAAAAGATGCAAAAACAAATAAAATGCGGATATCGACGTTTTGGGCGACTTGCTGACCGTGGAGAGTGATGATAATGATGCCAGAAGACGTGCTCATGATGATGATGACGACGATGATGTTGATGACGATGACGACGATGATGATGACAACGATGACGACGACGACGACGATGATGACGGCGATGATGACGATGATGGTAGCAAAGTTATTATGGAGAATGGCCAAAGAATATCTCAACGTCGTAGTACGAAACCATATAAAACGACGATGGCGGAGGCATATTTGCAGTAATTAATCAAAAACTGGGGGCGACTGCTCGGCAGATACCGAGAGACGTGAAATGAAAAATGATTTTTCTGGAGACACAATCTTTCCATTTCCTTCACTTCCACCTTTAATTCCAGCTTCATTCGGTTTCAGTTTCGGTTTCAGTTTCAGTTTCCGGTTTCGGTTTCGGTTTCAGCTTTCAGTTTCAGTTTCCAGTTTTCGGCGTCTCTTTGTTGTTTCGTGTTCCGACTGACGACTGAACTTCTAAATGTTTAATGAAGAGAAAATTCGACTTAATCTCATTTCATGCCAGTGCTCAGTCTGAACTCTGAACTCTGAACTCTGAACTCTGAACTCTGAATTATGAACTCTGCACATCGTCCGTATATAACAGCTCTTTCACTTTTCTCTCTGAATATTTTCAATTATTAATTTAATATTAATTTAATATTTTTAATTATTCAAAGTCATAAATTTGTTTACTTGAAGATGGTGGAACTGATCACGAAGTTCATTTTCAAATGAATTAAGAAGGTTTTGAAATTATTTCTGAATTAATATTCAATAAATATTTAACAATTGTTTGATAATACAACAAATAATAATGCTTAACACAATATATAATAATTATTCGATATTATATATATTTAATAACATAATTAATGTTTAATATTTAATTTTTCTTCGCGAGATTTAAAGCCCTCCTCAAAGAGTTGGCACCCGGAATTCCACGAATGAAGCAATTCAAGCCTTTTCAGAGAGAGAGAGAAATGCCGAAGTAATTGCAAAGCATACAATCAACCTCACATACAAAGCATACAATCAAACGCTCACATACAAAGCATACAATCAACCTCACATACAAAGCATACAATCAACCTCACATACAAAGCATACAATCAACCTTACATACAAAGCATACAATCAACATCACATACAAAGCATACAATCAACCTCACATACAAAGCATACAATCAACATCACATACAAAGCATACAATCAAACGCTCACATACAAAGCATACAATCAAACTCACGTACAAAGCCTAGAATGAAACTTCCATATAATGAGACTCAACAAACAAAGCGTACAACTGGCCACTCGGCCATGTACCAAGTGCAAGACAATAAGCCCGAAAACTAAGCGTACTACAAAACACAGACGACGACAAGGACGACCATATGGACGGACGGACAGATGGATGGACGGACGGACGGACGGATGGAGAGACAAAAACTTGGAATCGTTCCGATCTGAAGATCTCTATCCACGTCGTCCTTGGTATCAAAATGACGAACCACCCCCGTCCTCATCGAAAACACTTTTTGTCCCTTTTACTCCTCTCCTCTCTCTCCCCACCCTCCCTCCCCACTCGCTCTCCCCACTCCTCCCTCTCTCTCCCCCGCCACGTAAACAGCAATTACACAGGATTCGCTGACTCGACAAACAACTTCGGAAAGCATTCGCATTCGTTCTCGCATCGTCGTCGTCTTCATCGTCATCGCCATCGTCTTCATCATCATCATCGTCGTCGTCTTCATCATCATCATCGTCGTCGTCATCATCATCGCCATCTT
>CM067529.1:732500-825000 GCA_034509925.1 Hirudinaria manillensis | reverse complement strand
CGGTATTGGTGACCATTATTATCAGGTATGAAATGCAATGCTACGTCACTGAATTGTTGCGAATTCCCAACAAACGTTTGTAAACAAACATTTTTAAACAAACATAAACAATACAAAAACAAAAACAAAACAAAAACAAACAAGACGACTGAGCAAATGACTTCGAATGTTGAACATTGGATCGATAAACTGAAGGATGGAACGAATAAAGAAATACTGCAACATCTTCAGACGTCAACGTGGCAACAGTTGGATTCCGATTGTTGCCAACATCCGGCAACAATGTTGACAACAATGTTGACAACAATGTTGATCCAACAAGATACAAAAAATTAAATGGTATTTTCAAAAAAAATAAAATAAAATAAAAATAAAAAATCTTCGAAAATAATAATTGAAATAGACATAGTTTAGAGTTTCATCCGGGTATCTGAGATGCAGAAAATTGAAAATTGTTTTTTTTTTAAGGGAAATAAGGAAAAAGTTCTTTAAAATTCTTTAAAATTCTGTTAAATTCTGTTAAATTCTGTTAAATTCTTTTAAATTTTTAAAAATTCTTTGAAGAAATTCCAAGCGGAGAATTTATTGGACATGTTTGTCAGTAAACATGTAAAAACGTAACCAACTCGACTCAAAGTTTCAATGAAGTCGCAACAACGCAAACAAAAACAAACAAAAAAAAAAACAATACGAAATAAATTATAATTAATTAAATTAAATTGAAATAAATTAATTACCAACATTAAATCGAATTAAACACAAATTATTAAATAAAAACCGAATTAAACGCTGCGATAAATTGGGGAGAGTGAGATGGGTGGATATTGGAATTAAATTCAATCATTGATCCAACACTTTTTAACCTCGTTGACCCCAAACGGAAGGAAAAATGTGGATGTGGATTTTTTCTTTCTTTATTTCTTTCTTTTTTTCTTTCTTTATTTCTTTCTTTTTTTATTTATTTATTTATTTGTTTATTTGTTTATTTATTTATTTATTTGTTTATTTGTTTGTTTGTTTGTTTGTTTATTTATTTATTTATTTATTTATTTAAAAATTTATTTATTTATTTATTTATTTCTATCTTTTGCTTCCATTCCAAAACCAAATATCGTTCGTTTATGATTTCAATTTGGAATCCAACTTCCTGTGTTCTGTTCCTGAGCACTCGACTCGGAATAAACTTAGCCATTTGCATCTAATTTGATTATTCTCAGGCGTTTCGTTAAATTATTCATTAGCCGGTTCATTAAATATTCATCAGGCATTCATTAATTATTATTACTATTATTATTGTTGTTATTGTTATTATTATTATTATTATTATTACTATCATCATCATCATCATCATTTTTAGTAATTCTTCTCTTGGGTCGAGGAATATTTGTTATTATTTATTCAGGAATATATCAATAAATTAGAATTTAAAAGCGCATTAAATTGAAGAAATTTTAGCGGTCATGAAAAGAGCTCTTTGGGCGTCGTTAAAAATTCACGAGGGATTCAACATTTAGTATCTTCAAAACATCGGGGATAACCAGACATCCCATTCGGGGACTGCATTGATAAGCCCTGAGGAATTGCCTTCCAAGCATCCATCCTTCAATCAATCAATCAATCAATCAATCAATCAATCAATCAATCAATCAATCAATCAATCAATCAATCAATCAATCAATCAATCAATCAATCAATCAATCAATCAATCAATCAATCAATCAATCAATCAATCAATCAATCAATCAATCAATCAATCAATCAATCAATCAATCAATCAATCAATCAATCAATCAATCAATCAATCAATCAATCAATCAATCAATCAATCAATCAATCAATCAATCAATCAATCAATCAATCCATCCCTCAACCCAACTGTCCAACTACCCATCCATTTACCAGTCCCTTAATTTAACCATACGTGTCTCTAGCGACTACGAAGGTCGTTGAGAAAGTTTCAATCGGTCAACGTCAATCAATCAATCAATCAATCAATCAATCAATCAATCAATCAATCAATCAATCAATCAATCAATCAATCAATCAATCAATCAATCAACCAATCAATCAATCAATCGTTCATTCAACCCAAACGATAGAACTCACGTTTTTAAATCCCCTGTACATGATTTGAAGTTCCTTCCTCGTGAACTTCGTGCTGTGACAAAGTGCTTCCAAACCATCAGGTTTGCATCTCGTCATCTGCTTCTCGACTTCAACTTCCTTCGTTTCTGGAACGTTCAAGAATTTATTTATTTATTTTTTGGTTATTCAAGAATTATTCACATTTTTATTTTAAATTAAAAAGAAGAAAAGAGTATTTTTATATTTTAATTTCCGAGAACTTGAAATTCGTTGGAATTCAACGGATTCTTTGGAAGTGATATTTTAATATAAAAATGAATTCTACGAAGGGAAATTTCCAAGGTTTTTGTTCCATTGACATGTTAAATAATTGATTATATCTTAAAATTTGATCAAAATCAATAAACTAATTAATTAATTAAATAAATAACAAATAAATTAATAAATCTAAGTTATTCCCTAAAGGAAATAAAAGCAAATTTGAAAATAAAAGTCAATAAGGACTCAAGAAGTAAGTCAACCTCTTTACGTACCTTTCTTGGCGGTTTTGTTCGGCCGATAGAAAACATTGTCGAGTCCCTTGGTGAATCGCTTGGAAAGGGATCTCGTGAGTGCAAACATGGCGCTAATAGCCGGAGTACTGTGAGTCCCGGACGGACGGCGTTGCTATGGAGACATTCGGATGGATGACCGGATGCGGCGACATCTGCAGAGATCTGCGCATGCGCACGCGCGAGACTCGATTCGAATTGAACGAACGAAGTGAACGAGCGAATGAACGAATGAATGAATGAATGAATGAGTGAACGAACGAATGAACGAATGAATGAATGAGTGAGTGAACGAACGAATGAATGAATGAGTGAGTGAACGAACGAATGAGCGAACGAATGAATGAGTGAGTGAACGAACGAACGAATGAACGAATGAATGAGTGAACGAACGAACGAACGAACGAATGTGTACTACTTACTGCTTTAGGTCGTACTTACTGTGTGGACGCTTGGACGAGGATGTGACTCGAACAGCTGGTGTTTTAACGTCATCCTTCGATATTAGAGAGGTTTAGAGAGGCGAGTGGTACTCGGTACTTAGTACTCTCACTCGAATAGTGCTTGTACTGGGTACTTATACTCGGTACTTGTTCAGTACTTGTTCCCATATCTAACTAAGCTATATTAAATGATTTGTTAATATAATTATTGATTAACATGTTCTTCGTCGTATTCGACTTTGACGAATAGAAAAGAATTCCGAATTGTTTCAGAACTTTGAACTGAAAGTTACTGAAATTTTAAGCGCTCCAAAAAGCAAATAAATAATGTAAATAATTTAAATGGAAATCCGAAAAGAAATTTTAAACTTTAATTTTCCAAATTGCATTTATTTTGTTTTATTATATTTCAAAACATTATTTTTTATTTTGAAACAAACGTATGAAATCAAATCCGAATATACTTTCTGAAATTTTCAGCTTTTTTCTTTTCCAAAATACGGAATTATTCATTTTAATGCAGAGTTCTTCTCGTCACGCGACGACAAATGGAGGAAAGTTAATCGAAAGCTTTCTCTCTCCTCCAATTTTTTTCAGAATCCTAAAATTTTCAAATCCAAGATGCTATGGAAACGTTGAATATCTTCGAAACCGGTTGGAGAAACATTCGAGTCCTGCCGGGATGGAAGAGACCCCCTATTCCCGACCCCGTCCCTTGCAAAGCGGGCCAAAAGGCTTCCCTGGCGTTCAACGATCCAGAACATCCGCTCCACCATCCTTCCTTCGCGCCGCTCGAAGCGGTCGAAACGGCGAACGGCAGTCCGCTACACGAGCCGAATCCATCGCCGGCGTCGCTACTCAGCGAGTCGAACGCCCCCGCCTGGAGAGGGAAGCCCTGCTCTTCCGGACCGACGTAGACGGAATTGTACTCGACGGAGTACCACTTGCCGTCCTCTCGACTTTCCATCTCCAGTCTCAGCCTCCAGATCCTTGACATCCTCAACTCGTACCTGATGACGTTTCTCGTGAAGAGACTCGTCGTTTCCCAGAGTGACGGATCCGGAGAGGTCAAGGAAACGTTCGACGATGCCAGGAATGAATTTATCGGCAGTGGTTGTTTGGGTGGTGGTGGTGGCGATGGTGATGATGGTAACGTCGATGGAGGTGCAATAGACGATTGGTTGCTGGGGACAGACGTTGGCTCTGAGGTCGACTGCGTTGTTAAGGAAGGAAGTTCTGAAATTTCAATGATTTTTAATTTAAATGATTTAAATCTTTACGAACCTATTCTTGAATTTTGCCAAGAAATCACAAAATATTGTCATCTGAAATCACTGGAATTATATATCTCCTAGTGGCAGCTAATGAGCACAGAACAATGTATCACAGTAATAACTGTGATACTAATAACCAGTTTATATATATTATAAGTTATTATAAGTTATTATAATATATATAAACTGGTTATTACATAAACGATGGAGCAGCCATCACCTTCGAAAAGCTGGGAACATTTCATGGATGTGAGCAGATGCAAAGCTTCGTTTCCAATCCAATAATCTTCAAATTCCACTCCAAATCCGGTCTTGTAATCCTGCCAGAATGTGTCGAATTGGGAACCGTTTGACCGGCTCTGAATGAGAATCCACTTGGAAGGTAGAAGCTGAGTTGAGTTTACGAAGAAGGTCGAGTTTCGACACCAGATGTCTCTGACGGTTTCAGTTGACGGGATGCCTGGACAGTTCAATTTTAATTTCAAAAGAAAATTTAAAATAATGAAATTGAAGCTGAAGTTTCGAATTTCATTAAGACTTTGTTCCTGAATCGAGAACTTATTTGCTTTACACTTACCTTATAAAACCAATGTTATAGTAAAATAGGAATGAAAAGCGTGGTTATGCAACAATTTCTTTTTCTGAAACGGACTTACGGGCTCTGAACGGATTGCAGATTGCCCACTCGGCATGGGGCTGAGAATCGATGGTCGGCTGGGAAAGAGTAGGGCACATGGCAAAGTTACACCTCCCGCTGGGATATTCGTAGGCGATGGCGCAAGACTCCCTGTACATCGTACCGTTCAATGTAAACGGAAGCAGACACGCCGAGATGTGAACTCCATCTGAAACAATTATTTCAATTTTTTAAAGAAATCTTCAAAGTTTCTCCATAGATCCAGAACAAAGAATCAAAAATCTCACAGTAAAGCCGCCTCGGAAAGATCTGTAAAGATATGTCTAAAGTTAACCATTGCAATTAGACGAAAAGCAAAATCATAAAAACCTTCAGTCAAATAAAATTCCTTCTAACCAGTTGCGTTATAGGATACTTTGGACTGGATTGAACCACCGCCCCGATTGAATTTGGATTGCCGTAGTGGATGGAACACTGTCCGGTCAGTGGATCGTGGGTGAAGCCGGTGCATCTTCCAGCCTGATTAACGGTGCACAGCAAGGAACATTCGACAAGACCCACGGCCGAGGAATGGAGATAAGCACCATCGTCGAGATAGTGTGAAATATTCCCATCCAGCGTCACCAGGGGGCAGAATTGGATCGGTTTTACCAAATAGTTTACAGTCTCAAGGAGAAAAACCGAGCTGGTTTCGAGGAAAAGACAAAAAAGAAATCGTAAAGAAATCATCTTTCATCGCCGGCGTCGAGAAAATGAATTTCCAAACATTCCTGGATTTTCTCTCTCTCGCGTGTGGACAAAATGGCGCCTCCTTATTAAACTTCTGCTTTTCCCTCCCGATATGATTTACGGCGTTGCCATAACGACACAATCTCGTGTACTTCGTCGCACGGACGTGGAAGAAAAATTAGAAAGAAACAAAAAAAAAATAATAAAATTGTCCCTCGGTCGATGAGCACAATTCCAGTTGAATTCGTGGTTTCTCCCGAGTAAAAAACAGCAGTTGATGACAAACCCCTTTGCAAAAGTTTCTTAATAATATTCAAAGAATTCTTTCAAAACAAAAAAGCGGTTATTGTTTGGAAATTTCTAAACTTTCTAAATTTTCAAAAAACCTACCTTCAAAAAATTGAAGAGCATTCTTTTGATGTCTAATTTTAACTTCGAAACAGGTAGGATTGGAATTTTTTTTTTTTTTGAGTTATTTTTAACTTTTTAACTTAAAAAAAAAAAATACCAACAACAAATTAAAAAAACCTACTGATAAATTTTTTCATATTTGATGTTTAATTTTAATTTCGAAACAGGTAGGGACCGGATTTTTTTGATTTTTTTGATTTTTTTGATTTTTGGGATTTTTTGGGATTTTCGCTTTCAATTCACTAGAAAAGAAAAAGACATCAAAGTGAATCGATTGTCTGAGCATAATCGAAATTGTTTCTCGTCGTTTATTATTAACCGGCAAATATTTAAAATTTAAACGAAAAAACATTTTTTATTCAATTTATAAACATGTCTTTCTACGATCGGAAATAATATTATTATGAAATAAATTTATGGAAATATTATTTATTCCCTCATCTTGGCTGAAAGGTGCACTCGAGATTTTAATTTCAGATGAAATGGTCTTTAGAATTCACCAAAAATGTGAATAATAGTATTAAAAAGTAATTATCTTTATCAGATATTAAAAATAATGACAATATTTTAATATAATAATATAATGAATATTTATTATAACATGTATCCATTATTATATTATCAACATATTATAGTTACTTAATATAAGTTTTACCCTCTTAACGAGTTTAAACTGATTTTCTTTATATTTTGAATATTATTATTATTGGACCAAGCATAATGATAACTTTGGATAACTTTTTAACTGGATTCTTATGATTGTAAATATGGCAATGGACAAGAAAAATATTAATGTTAACCATAATTATCTCCTTTCTGGTAATTCCCGGCCCATCTGAATGAAGACGATTCATCATGAAAGCCTGAAAATACATCGCTCTTTTCCTATTGTTTGGTCTTCCAAATTGCCGACAATTATTTCTCCAATATTTTCACGTTTTCTCAAATCTGGCTCGTCAGGGAACGATTTGTCATCTCTTTTTTTGTCGTTTTTCGTTTTGTTTTTATTTTTCGAGTTTGCATGAAATAAATTTTTAAATGGAAATTAAGAGTATCGTGAATTACCGTCGAAATTTGGCAGGAGAAACAAGTTATTGTTTTGTTTTTGTTTTTGGTTTGTTTGTTAATTGAGAATGAATTCGGTGGATAAAGTTTAAAAGTGGATTGAAATAAAATATTAAACGCGTAATTGTACAAAATGCAATGATTTGAGGACATTCTTAGAAATTGTCAAAGAATCTGAAAATAATGTTGTTTTTTTTCTCATCTTTTTGAACTTGTGATTAGGTATGCCAAAAGAATTTAGTGGTAAAAAGATTTCAAAGTTTTTCGTTTCAAATTCAGTGCATAGTATCGTCAGGAAATTATTGTCACCAGCACATTTAATTATTTTTTTTTAGGAAAATGCATTTTAATCTTTTGAATCTGTTAAAATGCACTCATTTTCTTACACTGAACATTTGAAAGCATAAGATCAGAAATAAATGAAAAATTTCGCGAGATAAAAAAGTGTCATGGCCAACCGTAACGTCGGAAGAAGAGACTGCTTCTTAAATTCCTGATGAACGCAGGATGAAATGTGTGTGGACGGAATTAACGATTTAATTATGATAATAATTATATTATGATAATTATAATAATAATTAAATATCGTACATAATTCTAAGATCTCTTAAATTAATCGTTCTGTACAAAAACTAAAGGTTCAAAATCCTTTGGTCACGTTTTTTTTCCCCGATACTTTTTCGTCAACTTTTGACGCAAATGGCATTGTCTGAACGTGTCTCATTGTCTGGTATTATTGGAAATAATTGCAGAAATAATTTAAAGTATTCTTGTCGTTTTGCAAAAATAAAAGATGGATTTCATTCGGCTGGTCAACGGGTACTTTGGTTCTGAAATATTCTGAATTTTGTGAATTATTGAGACTTTAATTCTAAAGCCATGGAAGAATTACCAATTTCTTTCTTACAAGGAAAGATGATTTGAAATTTAAAATTCATGAAAACATTTCTGAATAATTTAATAATGTCGAGTTACATGCTTGGAAAGAAAAGTTGGGACTCTGTTCTAAGCAGCCGTTATCCCGTCCTTACGGTTGCACTTTTTACATATTTTCGGAAATGCAAAGGGTATTAGTAGACGATGTAAAGTAATTTATTTAACATTTGATAACTAATTTGATAAAAACCTACCTTGATCCTCCCAGGATTATCCATCTTTGATCCAGCTTCAGTCAACGTCTCACTAGTGGGATCTTTGGAAAGGACTTAACCACACCCCCAACAATCCTCTCTCCAAAGTCAAGAACTCTTGATTTTAATTCCCATTAAATGATTTTTGCTACCACAAATATTTAAAGAAATGAAAACGAGGATTTCATAAAAATAGTTTTTACAAGTTTTCGAATGAAATCTTGGATCGTGAATCGAGTTCTTTGCATAAAATAGGCTCGCAATTTCTAATCATTTAAACGACAATTGATTTAAAAAAAAAATAACTAAAGTTTATCTCTCTTTCTCTCTCTCTCTCTCTCTCTATCCTCTCCTCTCTCTCTCTAAATGAAAAACACAAAAAGTTGAGAACCTAATGAAACTCCAATGTGACTCCATCAAATAGTTTCCTTCAAAGGAATCATCCACAAATTCCTCAAACTCAATTTTTGCATTTTCCTTTTGCTTTTTCGTCCGTTGTTGTTGCTGTTGTTGTTGCTGCTGCTGCTGTTGTTGGTTTTCGTGGACATTTGTCGTCGGTTTTGTTTATTTCCTGAATACGTGAAATGATTTTTATCGTTCGAATGTTTTCGATCGTCTGTCGTCTGGACGTGATTCCCGCCTTCCTCTAATCCTTCATTCGTCGGAGCCTGGTTCAACTGACAGCGTCTGAAGATATCCGAAGGCAATAAAGATTTTAACACTCAATTTTAAATAGAACTATTATTACTAAGACTAAATATTTAATCAATTATTTTAAAATAATGTATCTGGAAAAGCTATCCTTCCCAGATCGAAATCAATGAAATATAATGATATCATAACAAGAAACGTGATGGTCCTATCCACATTAGATCAAGTCAGGAGATGTATAATCACTGGTATAATTACCGTTTAATTAGTTAATCACTTAATCAATACTTAAAACAACAGGCTCAACCTGCAAAAGACATAGCACGATGAAATGCTGAGCACCACACTGAACAGCGGCCAGAAAACCCAGTGGAAGACATCCCATCCCGGCCTCAGAGTTTCAACGACAGCCCCAAACCTGACGTTCCAAGGATCGTAGTAGCAAGGCACCAATCCTCCTTTAGTTCCGTAAATTCGAGAAAAATTCTCCACCTTTTCCCTAATGACGAGATCGTTTTCTGGTTCGCAGACTCTCAGTGAACACTGAAATCAACAGCGAAACCATTAATAAATTCTTAATTAGAAGTAGCTTTTGAGTCCTTTTCAAGATGCCTTCCTTATAGACTGAAAATTAACTGCAGGAATTCTGCAATGAGTTGTGTGGGAATCTGTACATGGATTTCATCATCTTGAAGCATTAGCAATGTTTACTAATAAACATATTACGTAATTTACTAAAAGTGTAAACTTACTTGCTCCTGGTGCTCCGGCAAAGCAGTGATGACGGAACTTTGATGTCTATCGTCAGAATAGAGAGTCACTACTGGAGTGACATTCTCCATTCCATAGAAACTGACGTGGATCAGTAAACACGGATACGAGTAGCAGTGTCTCTTGACAGAGTCTCTGATGCAAAGACAGAAGAACTGCGTTGTGAAAAAAGAATTTTCGATCTGACAGACTGCTTTCTTGAACCTGGCAACACGTAAGATCGGCAGGAGGTAGATGAAGGCTGAAACAGCCGAAAATGCCAATCCTACGAAAGTCCACAGCGTCAACAGGGCACACACACAAGCTCTAGAAGGACACTTTGACATTTTGAACAGCCCAACGCCGTCACGACTTCATTCCTGACGAAAACTAAAGGACGATTTAAAGTCAAATATTTTAAATCGTTGATTTTCTTCCGAAAATAAGAAAGAAAATTTTCTAAAAATTGGTAACCGATCCCCAAAGTAAACAAATTCCAACGATAGCACGAACCCGAGTCTCGAGCGAAGCGCAGGACACAAAAAAAAATCAATAAAGCGAAATCGACGAACGCGCGGCACGCGAGCCGCCACGTTGTAAATAATGAATGCATTTATTTGATTAAATTGCTTTATTATTCGGTATTAAATCGATTTATTATTCGGTATTTTACCGTCCGATAGAATTCAAGAAGACGCCAGAGTTACTGTTTGTAACTGTTTCATATATTTTATTGTTATAACAAATTCAACGGCACACAACACCCGACCAACCAATATACTATTCGTTCGTAAACATTCACAGTCAGTGACTTTTAATTCCTCGGCAGATTGCACATTTCGCAGGAATGGTTACTCGTTGGGTTGAGGAAAGTGCAGTGCTTGCAGTTCCAAGTTGATGAAAAGCTGGTCATGGCGGCAGACCCGTTGTGCACGGGGGGAGTGGGTGCTTTAAAATAAAATTATAAAATGATTATTATATTTTTTCGAATTAAATGAAAATTTTGACATTAATAGATATATTATCTAACTTAATTGTTAATAATAGTATTAGTATTAGCATGATTAGGGACCATTTTAAGTGAATATTCCTCCATAATTAACTAAATTGATGCGTGAACTCATAATTCAAATCTCTCCGAACGCTTGACTTACCATGTGCCTCCATGATGTGCTCCACCGTTCCCCAAGCCTCTGACTTCAACCAATCGTGGAGCATCTTCTCGTCGTTCGACTTCAGGGCTTGGAACAACTCGGTCATGGCATCCTAAAAGTTAAAATCGTCGATTTAAAATCTCGGCATTCGACACGAACTCGAGTGTTGTGAAGAGTACGATTAATTTAAATTATTATTATTATTATTAATTCTAATTTATAATCAAATACTACCTTGAGTGGAAGCATATCAGAAGAGCTGAGATAGATGAGCAGATGGAAATCTTTGAATGCCTGCATGTACTTCTCTCTCGGGAACTGATGCATGTACTCATAGAAGGCATCAAAATTCTGAAATTAAAAACAACAAAATTAATTAACAACAAGTTAAAAATAACTATTAAAAATATTATTATTATTATAATAATAATTATTATTATTATTGTTATTCGGTACAAATTAGTTACCTGGTGCTCTCCTGGATCCTCCCGATTCTCGATCGGGAAGGACTTGATGCCATCAGCAGCAAAGAAAGTGAAAGCCTGTTCCTTAGGAAAAGCCACTGCGATGTCTTGGAGCAGATATTCCACAGGAAGGGGGCGTGCCAGACGAGTCACCTCGTTTCCGTACGTGTCCTTTTCCTGCGTCAAAGTTTATTATTATTACTATCATCATCATTAATGTTATTACTATTATTAATTTATTATTACTATTATTAATTTAATTATTAACGTTAAAATGTAAACGACATCGATAAGCGTAAACGTCGTGTGATAACCAACCTTGTAAAACACGTCCGGGACGTACTGTTCGTTCGACGACTCCTTGACGTAGCCGAGTTCGGGGGCGTCGACGGTCGGCACGAGACACTCGTCGCGCACGAGCGCCATGCACTGGTTCGACACCTGGTATCCGTCGAAATGGATCTGGTTCGTTGAATCTCCTGCGAATAGTCAGAACGAATTGGTTACTATCACTGATAACCATCACAAGCATCATTATAAGTTCATTAATTTTAATAAATTATGGCTCTTTAATAATAATAATAATAAGTTTAATAAATTATCAAAGTTGTTAAACGAGAAATTGATGAAATTACCTGTCACAACAACTGTCACAAACTTTGAACCAAAATGTCCGTCAGAAGCGAATTGGCAGGCGTTCGGAAACTGGTTCTGAAAGTCCGCTGCCATGATGCACTCCTCTGCACTCAAGAAATGAGAATTCTGGAAAAACAGGGTTTTGAATTGCAAATTTAAAGTTTTCAAAAGTAAATTCGTTATGTTGTTAACGTTGTCGCATCACATTAAACTGAATTAACAGCACGACCGAGCCGATTACGTTAGGTTTACGTCGAGTAATTAACGAATTACAAGTCAAACTTACGATGTTTCCTCTGTAGTTTTTGACGGATCCGGTGGACACGTCCAGAGGGACGAGATCGGTGAAGATCCATCCGACTCTCCTCAGTCCCAGCTTCATGGCAATGGACTCGACCAAAGCATTCCTTTCGTCCTCCAACAGCTCGACGCTGTTCTTGGTCGCAACCTGAGGAGGCTCGTAAATGGCAGACACGACGGCCCTGATGCCGAGAGGAATGTCCTTGTGGTGCTCGTAGCTTCCGTACAGGAAGCCGATCCTCTGGTTGCCGGTTCTCCTCCAGAAATCCAAGAATTTGTCCGCGATGGTCGGATTCTCGAATTGGATGAAATCCACGTGCCTGTATTTCTGTAACGTCAACAATTATCCATTAAATTACTGAATTTCATGAAACATGCTGACAATCATCATTATCATCATGTTAATTTTCATACCTGAGGCTGAAGGGTGACTGCATTGGGTTGGCATTTGGTGCAAATTCCAGCTGGCCATGGAAGATGTCCCTTGCAACCAGACTTGATCTTGCAACTCACGTTCTCCAACATGGCAAACTTCCCTCTAGAAAAATAAAATTTTGTTTAAACATATTAGTCTTTAAAATGCATTTTTATCTGTTAACCAGTGATTTTAAACTGGGATATGATATCCATGATATCATTAAATAGAGAGAAAAAGAATTAACTCACTTGTCCGATCCTCCGGTAAGTTTCCTCAGGTAGGAATGAAACGAGAGAAATTTTATCGGGGGCTTCAATGTCGACAGATATTCCTCATCATAGGGCTGAAATGAAATTAAGTTCACAAATGTGTTTACATGAATTAAAATTCATTTAAAATTAAAATCATTAAATTTGGTCAAATGATTTCAACTCACCTCCAGTGGTACACAATTGAGACATTTTCCTTCAGGCCCGTGTCTGCAACTACATTAAAACAACAACAACAACAAAATATTAGTTAATGCACGATAGAAAATGCCATGTTTTGTCAAATTTTAAACTCACAGTTGTTCATTTTTCTCCCTGTAAATTTTTCCATCGAGTTTGCTCAGAATGTTATCAATCTCATCTCCGATAACGTTTCCATTGCTCGTCTGCTCTTCCACTGCTACTTCGTTGGGGAGTATCTCCAGAAATAACATATCACCATGCCTGAGAGAAAATATTGTTTATCAGCATATTCCATCAGATTTATTTCACAAATGTGTCAACAAATTTCTATTTTTATCAGCAATTCTTTGATGACAAACTTTTAATGTTTAATTAAATTTAATGCCTATTTATTGCTATTAAATGCAATTTAAGCTATTTAATGCCTTAATAGTTTTATCTAATGCATCACCAATTGATAATAATAATTATAACAACAAATAATAAACCAAAAGCATGCTCACTTGATTTTGTAGGAATTTAATGTCTTGGCCTTAGAAGTAATTTCACAGCTTTTGCCTCTATCCAGCCAGAGTTTCCAATGCATATGATCTAATTTGAATTCTTCTTTCACCTAGAGAATTATTTTAGGAAATAAATATATCTGATAAACGCTACTCAGGCGAAAAGATGAGCATATATGTGAATTATAACATACTTGGTTTAGAAACAATTTGATTGTTTGATCAGGAGTTGTGCTGATTCTTTTTGTGCCATGTTCAGCTGATTGAACTCTAATTATCTGAAAATCAATGGTAGCCATTTTAAATACACACATATATATCCTGATAAAGTTCCTTTTATCATACAAGAGTAATTCTATAAACATTCCAGAAACAAATTTAATTCGTGTGAATCGGTTAGTGACAAATCATTGTCATCAATATGAAGCAGAATTAATTTGGTACTTACAAGTTGAGAAGCCATGCAAACCAAAGTTCATAAAATGGTAATTAGCAGAAATAGAATTGTCATCCAGCGCCTTGGTTTTGCTTTAGTATTTACTTTTAGTCAATAACTTCCAAAAATATTGAATGCTAGAAACCAATCGAGTTAAATCTTATTACCAGTTATATAATTTTAAATAATTAAATTTTAAATTTATTAATATCATTAATTAAAATTTGTTTGCTAAAAAAAATAATTTACTTGTCATTATCAAATATGGAAGAGGGTCGTTAAAGTTTTTTGTTTGTTTATATGACACAGTTTGCTCGTGAGAGAAGAAAAACAATTTTTTTTGTATTATATTAGTGACAGGTGAACCTACACGTCTTCGCCGATATTTTTGTTGTTTCAAATCTTGAAGAAACCTCAATTATTTGACTATTCTACGTTGGCGTTTGGGCTAGGAATCATTCTTCATTCTAGTGTGAATAAAACTAATTTAAGCGTTTTTTTCCAGGTAAATGGGTGATAATTGTAACATCTCAGCCTGTAGCAATCTGTCAGATCACAGTGAAAACAGCAGCGATGGATTACCAAGTCATAGTCAAGGCCTTTTTTCAATTGACAATGTCTGCCGAGATTTTATGAGGAACGCATGCAATAGGGGCTCGCATTGCCGATTTCGGCATCCAGCAGAAGAAGAAGCAAAAAGATTTTCAGAAGATTTTAGCCCCAGAGAAATGACGTTTTGCCATGATTTTCAAAATAAGGGATGCAATAGGCACGACTGCCGTTTTATACATTGCACTCGAGATGAGGAGGAAGCCTACAGAAGAACTGGAGTGCTTCCAAAGTTTGTTCAAAGTTCTACAATATCAAGGAAGCTTCCACCAATCTGTATAGATTTCAACAAAGGAGTCTGTCAAAGAGGCCCAAGATGCAAATACAGGCATATCCTTTCTGAAGAAGTTTATCAGGGTAAAGAAGAAACGGATTTGAGAAAGAAGAGAAAGTACGACACATTGGTTTCGGACGAGGTGAATCAATTCAAAAACAGTTCGTCCATTGATTATCAGCTCTTGGAGGAGGAAAACAACTTGCTGCGTCGCAGGATTGAGGACCTGGAGAGGCAGCTCTCGGTTCTCGTGGCTTCCAACGAACTCCTTCTCGAGCAGAACGCCAGGTACAGGTCCTGCAAGCTGATAACCGTTCCGCCGATAGTCGCCGTGAGTCAGATGCTGACGCCGACGATCACGCCGGCACCCATCAGCGTCGGATCGAGGCCGATCACGGCGCTCCACCACCAGACGCCCCACGGCATCACGACGATGGCGACCCTGTCCATCGGGGCGAGCCAAAGAGAGTTCGTCATCCCCTCGGCCCAGCCGCCTCCCCAACAACAGCAGCAGTCCCTCCCTTCTCAGGCCGCGGCCGTCGACCAGTCCATATCGATGGCCATGGCTCCGGTCGCCATAGAGACCGTTCCCATGACTCCCTGCAGCAATCTGTCCAACGGGGCACTGTCCCAGCAGCAGACCATGGCGGCGGCCCTGAGTCTCTCCATGCCGCACCCGTCCCCGGCCTCGCTGTGCAGTCTGATGGGAAATTCGAACCTGGTCTCCTACCCTCTCATTTCCCACGCCAGACTTCCGACGAGCAGTTTAGGCTGAGGTTGGAGACGAGTCGAGCCGCTTTTTCTCGGAATCGAGACCCAACGGACGGGAGTCGCACGAGTTTAACTCTGTAAATAGCTGACTGCATGGGTATAAAATTGTTGCTGTTGCTGTTGTTGTTGTTGTTGTTTTTGTAGTAGGCTGATCACAAGAGACACAAATGTGGATCAATATTGTTGTTGTTGTTGGTTTACAATTTTTCCTTTCTTTTAAGTGTGACTCGAATGAAGAAAAGCCACCTTCTCAAGAGCTTTTGTAAATGACTTAATGTGAATATTATGGATTATTATATTTAGTAATTATTACATTTAATACAGAATGTCATTAAAGTTTCTAAATCATCTCTTTGATTATAGTCTTGGTCTCACTAAACATGTCTCATTACTTGGCACATTGCTAGTGTTTTATGTTTTCCATGACCTCTGAGGTACATTTTATACATATTTAGGTTCAAAAAGTTGATTTTTCTTATTTTTAAAACTGGTGAACAATTCCGTGGATACGGTGAGCTGAAATTTTGGAATCAGTATCTTTTGGAGCGATTGAAGTGTTTTCATGGAAAGAGAGAAAAACTGTGTTTGTTAAAATAGCTAATAATGCTTTCACATATTTAATTATAACTTTTTTTTAATTTATGGTTAATAACATTATTTATTATAGCATTAAATTTTACATTTTACTTCCAAATGTTGAACTCAACTTTATACAAGAAGTACAAGGTAGGATTTGACTTTACCATGTCATATTTTATACATATGTACGTAGTTAAAAGTACATTTATTACATAAGTACAGTAACTTAAAAATTTGTGGCAAATTGCTGACCTTGGTCAAAAACCTCTACCGTGAAATAGCGATACTGATAATGATATGTTTAGCAATTATTCAGATTTGAGAATTGCTATATATTGATAATTTTCTAAAATTAGATTTCATAATCAAATCTAATGGAAAGTTTTTGAAGCCGGTTGCATAAGATAGTACGTTGTTGTGTCCCTTTGCGTTGAAAACGTTTTACCGAATTTGCAAGTAAAATTACGTCTTCACGCTCGACTGATTACGACTGAATGGGTACTGCTTAGGAGTGGCAAGAAAACGATGAGCAGTCATCAAACCGTTGCTTGCAGATTGCTTGAGTTCTTGAGCTGATACGTGGACTGCTGTATCGGATCGGTAAGTGATTTAAGCGTAAAATTTGTAAAATTAAAATTTAGAAATTAAATTTCATCGGTAATGTTTATAAGAAACCTTTCCTGAAAGGTAATAGGAATTATGGAGATAAATCCGGCAAGTGTGTTTGACGTTCAAAAGCTGGGAGTGGAACAGATTTCCAAATCTTCTGGTTACGTAACTGCCCTGCAGAAACCTCTTAAAAAGATTTACTTTCCGTACAAGAAAAATTTTGCTTTGAATCCTCCTTTACCGTATCATAAGATCGTTGCTGGTCCACAAGGCATTGCGTTCTCCCCTGGCTCGCCGACCATCCCGGCATTGAATCCAAATGGCTCACCTCAGTTTGATAAACATTTCCCTAAAGAATCGATTGTTGCAACGCAGTCGTTGCAATTTGAATTTATTGAAAGAAACAAGAAATTTAAAGGTGCTTTTGTGACTTTAGACAAAGAAGACAGATTGAAACAAGCAAAGGAATACAACGAATTGTTTTTCACTCTTGACGACAAGGACCATCTGATGACATCTGTTCAACACTCGGCCATCTTCGTTTGTGTCGCCAAAACAGCCAATTCGAAGCATCTAGAAGCTCACATTTTCATATGTTTAAATGAAAACCAGGCTCTTGACATTCTGAAAGCTCTGAAAGGCGAACCATTAAGTGGACAGATGCAGCCCAGCGAAACCCAATCGACCAATGCATCTCCTCCAGTTCACGACAATCAGGGAACCTCTAACGGACAAATTATCAATCCACTGCCTCAAAATCCTTATCCTCCAGTTTCTCAACAGCAATATATGGGATATCCTCCCCTTCCACAGCAGCAGAACATACCCATGGAGTCGAATCTGGCTGCCGGCTACGAGCAGATGTTACACAACATGCGCTTGAATAATCCGTCAAATCTCCCATATCCGACAATATCGTCTCCATCTCCATACCTGCCTAATGAAACTACACCCATGTATCCTCCACCAACTCGACAAAATTATTACCCGGAAATGGCCTTCGGATATCCGGGTCAAATTCATCCAGCCAATCCAAATCCACTAATGAGTCCTTACAATCCAACGAATACTGATGGAAATCCGCTCACCATTCCCCGTCCAAGCGCAGCTACCAATGCTTCGGCGACTCACGAAACATTAGACGTGAACGATTCGAATGCTAACAATCCAAGTCTGCAAATGAAATTGCCGAGGCCTGTGGTTGCAACTCAATCTCCTTCACTTCCAGGTGCAATGATGACTCAAAGTCAAAGTCCTTATCCAACTCAGGTACAACCCCAAAACGTCTATCCCAACCAGACACTGCCGCAAACTAATTACCCAAATCAGATGCATCAGAACCCTTATCCAAATCTGTCAATGCCTCCGAATGCCTATCCGAATCCATCAATGCCTCAACATCCTTATCAAACTCAAACGTTGACATCAAATGCTTATCCAGTTCCTACGTTGCAACAGAATATTTATCCGAACATCCATCCAATGCAATATCCGAATTTCCAGCAGCAAAATCAGCCCTACCTCGGAGGACCAAACATTCCCATTTCTTATTCCTCAGCTCAGCCAAACAATCAGACTTCTGCCCCTGGAAATCGACTGCCTATGATTACTAGGCAAATCGTTCCTCCTGTTTCGTCCGAAAAGCCTCTCAATCCACGACTTTCCATGGCCTCTACAGAACTGGAAACGTCTGGTGGCCAAAAGTCGAGCCTAAGCGACGATCGAAGTGAGCCTAACAATGCTCAGAATCCGACACCTACTCTGAACAGACCAAACGTACCTTCAAAACCACCCCGGCCAATCAATAATCCAGGCAGTGCGAATACCATATTGAAACAGCCGAAGAAAATTATCGGTGTTCGAGTCATGCCTGCTTTACCGAATACTTTGCAAATGTCTACCGCGGCCAATGAACAGACTTCTTCAAATCCTGATGTCGGAAACAAAGAAACACCAGAACTGCCATCACAATGATGATTAGTTTTTAATTTCCTAACCAAGTAACATACGCGGCTCGAATTCGACGAGCATTTACTTAATAATGTGCTTAACAATTTTGTTCATTTGTTAACAGTTGGGTAGGTCAAACTGAGTTCAAACATGTTTGAGAAGTGCCACAAGTAATTATTATGCCTAGACCTGCTACGTTTGCAGAATTTTGACTCTTTGGTATTTTTTCTTGTCCGATTTTCTTGAAAACTCAACGTCTCTCAAACATTTGTTGACCTTCTTGATCTCTTACGAGACATTGATTATAAAACACATTTATATTTGGTCATCCGCAGATACATGGCGCCCCAGAATTAACTTGAAATACTATGAGTGAAAAATCTGGGAAAAACATTTCCTTTACATTGACATTCGGATGTTGGAGATTTTTTAGATTTTGTCGACCATACTATGGTGGTCTCACCCTTTTTGAGTGCAACTTTGGAGAGAAAAGCTCACCATTAATGTATTACTGTAATATTAACTCAATATTAATATTATATATATTAATAAATAATAATATTATATATATTAATAATGACGAATTCCTGAAGGAAGTATATAACGGGCAGGTGCAATTCTCTTGCAAAATGTTTTCCCATTCCAGATCCAACAATAACACGTTGCACCAATTCAGGTCCATTGGGACCAATCAGAATTATTACTTTATATTTTACTTTCTGACTTGTTTTCTGAGATTTAATCAGCAATTTGTGTTGGATAAGAAAATCTTCATCTTAAACTCAAAAAACAAAAAATAAAATACAAAGAAACAAGAATTGTTTGCAACATATATAAACATGTTGTTCACGAGTGAAGTTTTGTCAGGCATTCTCAAGTTGCTTGAACTTTGATTCTGCAAAAACAAAATTATTAAAATAAAAATATAATTTATAGACAAAAAATACTCGTTTGAAATGCTTTTTAATACAATGTTTGCCTCGAATACAAAAGCCTTGAATCGAGAACATCGTTCACTCGTGTTTGAGAGGTTAAAATTAGGACCATTTGTTTCAATAATACGACCAAAAAATATAAATATAACCAACCTAATCTTTTGGAATACAGATCGACTTTGTGAGCAGCCTGTTCCAGGGACGTGATGTTCTCGTCGAGATGGTCAATCATTTCCAAGTACGGTTGCAAATCAGCATCTTAAAAATAAAATCTAGAGTGTTATATTATTAGCAATAATATCACATTCGTATACCTTTGACCATTGTCAATAATGAATAGTGTCAGAATATGTTTTCAAATAACCGAAATAAATAAATGATATAAATTATTTAAATAAATTAAATATTCAAACAAACATTTGTTGTTGAGTTTTTCAACGGCGGAACCGATGCCGCCGGATATTTCCTTCATTTCCGTATATTTTTTTAACGTTTCCACGTTAAGTTTTTCCAGCAGACGATATTCTTCAATGACACCTGAGGTGAAATCAAGTTTATATAAATAAATAAATTAATTAATTCTCGGGCCATATTCTGTTGCCTTTCTTGGAAGATTTAAGGTTAAATCTTTTCCTTATTAGTATCTGATACTAAATGATACAGCCTTTTGCTTCCAAAAATCATGGCAAATAAAATTAATAATTAAAGGTCCTCCTGTCTTGAAATGTCTGAGTTAACACATTATAAGTGGTCCTTAAGAACTGCAGCAGAAGAATCACTTGTAAATTTTATTCAACTTACTCAAAATGCAAAAAAATAAATTCATCCACAGCTCTGGTTTTCAATTTCACTTATGCCTTGAGCTAATTCAAGATATAAACCATTCAAATACTAGGAAACGAATTTCCAAAGATACTGATTGGACTTGTGAACACCTTATACTGGTATAAACATGTCATGACAGCTCTGAAGCAGTTTCAAGAGACTTTCATGGATTTAAAGCAATTCTATTCAAATGATAATTTTTATGTACGTTTCTATGAGGTCTCCTTTCTAATGGCTTAAATCTCAAAATATTCTTGCACTTCAGTAGCTTCATTCTATATTCTCAACTTTATTCAGATTCAGTGAGTTATCGAATATTAGACTTTTTGAATATAAAAAAAGAAAAATTACCTGCCACTTCTCCATTCAAGTAATCAGCTGTCTTCTCCAACATATCTTCGCACAACTGTGCCAAATGATCTTTTTCTAGATATTATTGTAAATGTTTAGAGAATTGTTCAATAGAGAATATTTCGTGGTAAATGTCACCTGCTTTCAGCAGAGTATTTTCTTCGAGAGACATTTCAACTTATGGACGACGTCTCAATGTTTTGGCGATTGAAAATACGAGACAATATTATCACATGGGCTTATTAACGAAAGTAAATGTAAACTCTAATGGAGAACGAATTATAAAAATTATTAATTAAAAGCATATATTTTTATGCATAAGAATTCTTATTTTTTTATAAATATATTGTATTCATTTCCTATAAAATACATTATAAGTTAATGCTGAGTTAACTCGTATACATTTGTCTGAGATTTTAGTTACCAGTTCGATCATAATTTAGTAAAGACCGACATTACGATATCATTTAATTATACTGTTTCTGGAACATTGTGCTGTGAACTAGTTTTATTCTCCCCATTTGTCAATATTATAAGCGGTTTCATGCATTTCAATATGAAAACTGAACAATTTATCTCAAGCTAAAATGTCCCAAGAGTCATTTTCCACACCATTTTATGATTAATGTACCTTAAAATGAAATATTTACACAATCAGTCTCTGATGAGGAAACGTAGCAAGATTGACGGATGGCATCGCTAATACTCTCGTGGTCAGATATCGAATAATAATTGGTGCAAAGAAAATCTTTTAAGGCACGGGAGAGGCCACACGAATATTCAGATATTCTATCATCGTCACGAACACTCCTGGTTGACTCAATCTGAATGCCATCTACCGATCCTCCGTGTAAAGACCCGTGCCTCAAAGTGTTGTAACCACCGGTAAAGTAGGGATCATTTCCAGGATTTTGATAGGTAGGTGAAGGTACAGCAGCGAATCCATTTTCTTGGAGGAACCATCCTAAGCTTTTATTGCCTCTTAGTATTGCCTCCAACGTTTCTGTCTAGAAGTAGAAAATAAATGATAGACGCAAAGAATTGGATTCTTTGACTGCACGTCGTCTAATTCATTACATTATTGCCAAACTTCATCGCCAAACTGCGAATAGATGAGTTGGGAAGAGAAATCCTCAAATCCTCGTCGAAGTCGTCCCTTTTTAGAAGATATCCAAGTTCAGCTCGAGCGATAGGATGATTTTGTCCGTGGATGTCAACAAATAATCCCCCGACCTCAGGGTGGATTCTGATCCATTAATGTTTTGTTATTTTTTGTTGGGTAAAGATTGTTTTAATCATAGTTTAACAAAAAAAAAACGTTCAATTGTTAATGAATTTAACTAACTTTTCTTTCTCCACGTCGATGAATTCATGAAAAGTATAAAATGCCTGGACTGCCTTCTCAACATTGAAAGTTGCTTCTGATAAATTCCTGTTGGCATCAAATTTCCTCCTGTTCAAGAGATTTGCGACGACAGATGGACACGAATCTTCGAACATGTGGCACAGATTTCGACGAACTGCCAAGGCCAATTCGTACGTATTAAAATCAAGCTCGGACACTGCCCTGCATCTTGAAAGTAAACAACAAGTAAAATGAATGATTTGTTCGATTTTTTGTCAATTTAAGTTTAATTTCTTTTACAAATAAACAAACCTCAGTGGATTTTTGTCTCCGCAATCATGTTCCCAAACGCATTCATTGTGTTCCTCACTGGCACATCCAAAATCTCTGTCCGGAATATCATCAGGTTCGCGCCAACCTCCATGAGGAGCGGCCAGAATAAGGTTCAAGCCGGAGCTTCGGTAATATTCGATGTTCTTTCTTTCTTTTAAGATTTTCAAGATTTATTCCGTTAAATGTTCTTTTTATCAAGTAAAAATCATAAAAAGACGTTTGTAAAGACATGTATTTGCTCACCGATTTTAGAATTGTCGCAGTGGACTTTGCCCGAGACGACATTTAAACTTACGATCAAGAACAGCAGACATCTAAGAATAGAATTTAAAAAAATTTCATGAGAAATTTTCGAACGAAAATCAAGAAACCCACTTGATCTGTTGAGACGAATCCATCACTGCAACTTACAACCAACTGAAATGTGACGAAGTTGACGAGAGTTTATATAGGAGTTTAAATCTCTGAATTAATTACGTGCAAACTAATTACCGTATTATAGATTCATGTTTTAACTAAGCTCGACTAAGCTCTTCTCGCTAGGAAATGACTGAATATTTGAAATTTCATCTGCTTCTTGCGGTCAAAGTCCACGTTTCCAGACTTCCTGATACGTTCTTAAACTTGACATCGTAGATTCTACGCACTGAATCATTTTCCTCGTCTTGTAAGATGAAAATGGTGTTTCAAAATAACGTGCTATCTTCGTAAAGTCATAAAGTTTTCAAGTTACGTTCAGCCTTCTTGTTTGTTGTTATTATTATTTGGTTTATTTATTAACAATAATCTTTTGTGACTCCCATTAGTAAATCCGATTATTATTTTTTATATTTTTCTTTTTTATACTTTGTTATTGTTGTTGTTATTATTGTCTAGTGCCTGATGACATCATAAATTCCAACGATGCAAAGTAATGCTACCAATTTGAAGGAAGGTCTTTAGTTTGGAGTTGATCTCCTATTAAAAGATATTTTTAAATTAATTACTTAAATACAACAAATGTAATTAATAGTAAAACAATTACCAATGTAATTGATGGCAATTGCAAAAATATTTCTATTAAAACTTGGCACAGATTACGTAATAAAGGCTGATAAGTATCAAGTGGGTTCAGGGTCGATAGTACAACGTTATATAAGAAACATGAAACATCTATCTTTTGAGCCATTGTTCATTTTTGAGGTGAAGAATTCGATGATATTCTGATATTTTATGGAGAGCGTATTTATTTATTTATTTAATCTATATTTACTTTGATTATTCACGAAATCGACGTTATTTCGTCGTGAATTATTTGTATATCTTGTACGGATTGTTTTCAATACTTTGAAATTGTTAATCGAAACAGATTTGCCGGTGAAAAGTGGCCACAAAAATGCAAGTCTCGCAGTTGTTCATTTTGTTCTGCGCTTCTCTCGTCGTCTGTCGTTCGCAAGAGTATTTGGAATCCCAGCCATCGGTATAAATGCATTGTCGGCTGCGAATTAATTCAATTAATTAAGCAATTAATTAATTAATTAAATTAATCGATGGCTTGATTCAGGTGGTAACAAATACAAAGGAACGGGCCTTATACCTCTGGGTACACGTCGATCCTTCGGCCAATGTCACAGAAGTTGCTAAGGTTGCTGCCAGACTCCAGGATCACGTCCACAGCGTTTCTCCACCCGATGAGGTCACCGAAACTACAGAAGTCTTGGCTGGAGTGGGATTCGGAGAGCAATTCTATCAGAAGGTTTGCATTGATTGATATTCCAATCTGTTGCCAATTTCAAAAGCTAATTTCCAAAAGGGTTTCATAATTATTTTCGCATAGATTCACTTTTAACCATGATACTGTGATAGTTGGGGAATATTTTCAAAATGTTTAATCTATCGATTCATCTAACCAAGGTGAGCAAACATCCAAGGAACTTTACCCACGTATCGAGAAATGGTCTTCATGGAATTCTTCCTGCCACAGGTACGCTTCCTGCCACTAACGACAAGAGAATGAAATTATTTAAAACTGTATTTAAACATTGTTTTACATCTCAAAACTCAGGCGGAGATCTTTTTGTCCACGCCAAGAGCGATTCCACTTCGAAACTTTTCGAATTGGCCCAGGAATTCCTACGCAAACTTCCAAAAGACTCCGTGGAGTTCTTCGAAGATTATTACGGATTCGTGTACAAGAATGGAAGGGACTTATCTGGCTTCATTGACGGTTCGATTCTTTGTTTTTATTTATCTGCTCCAATTTTCATTTCATTGATTTTTATTTCTTGGAGGATGAAAAAAGTGCAAAAGGTTTTGAAATACTAATAAATATTAATATAAAATAATATAAAGTATTAATTTATATATTAATATAAATATTAATGAAATATTAATTTTTTATTCCCCAGGGACTGAAAATCCAAAAGCTGAATGGCACAGAAAAGAAGCTGCAGTTGAGAAGGAAACAGGAGGAAGCTTTACGGTGACCTGATTTTTATTTTCAATTTTTTAGATATTAAATTTATTTTCTTTTTCATATTTTTTTATTTATATTTATATTTTTATTTATAATTGCAAATATTTTCAATGTTATTCTAAAACTGATTTAAAATTCTCAGCTGACCCAAAGATGGATTCACGACATGAAACTCATCGAAGAAACCCAAGTGACTAGACTGGAAAGAATAGTCGGAAGAACATTGAACGACAGCGTTCGATTGAATCCACTTCCGGTTTCTTCTCACGTTTCCAGGATGGTTGGAGGTGATCAATCAGCAGATGAATTGCATTTTATTTATTTATTCATTTATTTGTTGGATAAATCATCCAGGGCTGTTTGTGCCTCGACATTCTGGGGGATATAAGGCAACTTAATCGGTCACTTGCAATTATGATTCTCTTCTGTTCTTCAGTTATCCTTGCAAGATGAACTTAAGAACCTGAACTCGATCTTTTCAGCCTCTTTTCCGCACAAAAAATTCGAAGTGGTACGCCAATCCATGCCTTACGGAGACTTGCATTCCGAGTGCGGATTATTCTTCATCTCATACGCCAATACCACAGAGAAGCACAACTTTATGCTGGACAACATGGTAGGAGCTGGAGAATCTCCTCACAATGACGACATCATGCTCTTGTCGAAAGCCGTGTCCGGAAATCTCTGGTACTTCCCAGGTGTTGAGGAATTGAAGGAATTGGCCTGATTCCAACGTTCCGATGTGTTCCAATGCTGCTTTCCAGCCATTTAGTTAAGGTTGAGATTAACGGTTCGAAATTGAAACATTGGTTATATTTTAAAAAATAATAATAAATATATTTTTAAAAAATAATTGTAAAACATTGATTATGTGAGTAAAATAAATCTACAGGAACATTAAATTGATTTGCCTTTCAAATTTACTAAAACTTCAAATTATTAGAGGAATAGTTTTATTTTATTTTTATTTCTTTTGAATAAATCATGTTTTTGTAAATGCCTGATAACTCAGATTAACAAAAAAATACGCAATCTCTGATAAGCTCTCTTTTTTTTATATTCTGAATAACTGAAATTATCACCTCTTATCAATTTGGACCAAAAACCTCATTTTTCTGATTCATAGTGAGTCAATACTTGAGCTGCTTAGTCGTACCCTCCACGTCACTCATAAAATGTAATAAATAAATAAATAAGTAAATAAATAAATAAATAAATTTATAAATAAAATACAATCTTTAATTTTTTCTTCATTATAAAATAAAATAAATCATTTTGAAGAAATAAAAGACACAAGGCCACCAGCTTTCAACCGTTTGATAAAAGTTGAAACTTTAAAATAATTCTTTGGTAACTTTAATCAATATGCAAACTGGTGACTACCAGATATGCTCCAGAAACAATGAAGGTGCCAAATAAGATGACGACTGAGAAGAGGAAGCAAAGAATGAAATAGGCAAAATCCAAGGTCACCAAATTGGCAAGGGACCCTGTAAATTGTAATTAGAAGCATTTTAAAATAAAATATTTAATTATTTAATAATTTATTAATCCTTAAAAAATGAATTAATTTGAATCTTATAAAAATAGCAATAAAGAATAACTTTAATTTAATTTGAAACATAAAGAATAATTACAAGTTGGAATGTCGCATCTTCTCCCCTCAAATCCTTGTAAGCATCTTCCAGGGCAAACTCCTGTCATCACGTTGCAAGGAAGGAAGCAGTTGCAAATACTTTGGCATGTTTTCAGTCCATAAAATTGCGGAGGGCATACTGCAGGATTCGAATTAAAAAAATTCAAATAATGCGCTACATCATCGTCTTTATCTTTAGCTAATTATTATTTGTTAATCCCATTTATTTTATCTTTTTTTTTTCAAAAAATATCACGTCCTCAAGTAAAAAAAAATCTCTTTTTTAAATTAAAACCTACGAGAATAAATATGGAAGCTCGAGTTTCCTCCACAAAGTTGTTTTTCATTTCCATGGCAGGAGGTGGAACATTGGTTCTCATCGACCGACACGAAAGTGTCGAAGAAGTGACTGCAACGGCATTGATTTCCATTCTTAAATCGTAAACGAAAAACGAATTTAAAAGCCAAAAATCAAAATTTAAAAAATAAAAACAATAAAGATAATAAAGTTGATTAAAATATAAATGAATTAAATCAAGCAGCAGGGCACCAAGTTGAAGCAAAAATGTAGAAAATGTAGATTCGAAGACCAACGAGAAGAGAGGCCAACGTGAAGTTATTTTTGGTGCAATGTTTCAGGCAGATTTCGACGGTCATGATGCTCGTTTGCAGGAGGAAGTGATCCGAAAAAGAATGACTCATTCCAGATGGAAGTTTGAAGCAGCCGAGCAGGGATACAACAGGAAAGAAGTGCGGTACTAGGAGATTCGTTCCTCTCCAGATGTCAGAAACGTCGGCAGAATCGACGTTGATTATCGAACCCTCATTCATCGCCTTCACTTCTTCGATAGCTGGTGATCAATGACGATCATCAATACTACGTTTAGTAATCATTAACGGATGATTATTACTTTTATTGATCAATTTATTGATATTACCTTCATTGTTACTTCTCCTAACTTTACTACGGCATTATTCTTAAGCAATGGAACCTTACGTCGCTCTATTTCAAATTAATTAAAGAGATACATAATAACCAAATTAAGATTAAAACACTTTGTACAAATTACAACTCACAGCTTTCGCAATTATCTCCATAGAATCCAAATTTACATTTGCAGGCGTAAGTCTCACCCCTTTCGACGACGAAGCATTGACCTCCGTTTTGACAGGGATTCTCGTTGCACAAATCTTCAACATTAAAGGAAGTGAAACGACATCGATACGTCACAAGAACGCATTTCACGCAACTCCGAACAACATTCGGACGGACGAGGCATTTGATAGCTTATCTCCGACCGATGATGGAAATTTTCGTTACAACAATTACTAACCAATCCCTGCTTTCATTCCTTCAGTTTGGTTTGTGGGAGAATTAAAGCAGTTTGTGGGAAAATACGTTTAAAATGCTTTTAAAAATGAAATTATTTGGGAATTAAGAACTTGAAAAAGCAGATTTAAAATTCAATCTCACCGAAAATATCGCATCTCGGTCCTTCAAAGCCGTCCAAGCACTTGGTGCCAAAACAGAAACCGCTTTGAACGTTGCAATGTTTGCTCTCGCACATACAAGTTTCATCGCAGGCCGCTCCGAACAGATAATGTGGACAGACTTTTTTTGCAGAAATAAAAAATAATCATCTTAAATTTAAACTTACACGTTATTAGTTATGGGTTTCGTGTAGCTTGAAATGTATTTTAAAATGGAAGGAGACTAGTTAAATTCTGGTTAGACGTTACACCTGAGTAGGTGATGAGGTACGGATCGTTTCCACAAAATCTCTGATTCCAAGTGAATTCAGTTTCGTAATGTTTCCTCGTCTCTTCAATTGCTTCCAATTTCAGGATGAATTCGTTTTGGTCTGAAGTTGTTTGTTTCTTCTTGGGTGCAGCTTCCACGCAGGCGGCCTGACAATAACCACTTTCCAAAGTTTGCTCAACCGCATATTTCTGAGAACAGTAGCAACGCGAACCCTGGCTTTCGTAGAACAAACAACAACATTTGTAATTCGGTTGAGGTCAACAGCCCGTGTTGGTTTTACAAAACAAACGATAAACAAACGAATAAGACTAAAGTCTTACGTCGAGTATTGAAAAGGTAAACTTTTTGACTCTGCACAATCTCCTGCAGTCTGCCACGTCTCTCTGCTGGAGTTCATTCCATTCTTTGAAGGGCCTGGAAAGGAGGTAGTCTAAGATTTCCCTTCTCTGACAAGCAACGAAACTCATCTCCCATCCGTGAGATTCTCCACTCATGCCTTCTGCCTCTGATTGCCATACCAAGAAGCCTTAAACGATCGGTTTCGACTGGTTAATTTGTATTTAATTTGTAATTGATTGATTAATTGATAAATAAATTCAAAATTAATTAAACATCATCCCCTGTTGATGCCAACTTTTGATTCCCGCTCGTTCGAAAGAGGAGTGGATGGAATCACAACAGATCGTAACTAATAGGAGTGATAGACGAGACATTATTTTGAGTAGCAGATTTTTTCTATTTGTTTTCACGAACACGTCACAAAGTATATTTTTTAAATGTTGTGATAGGTAACTGATTTTGGAGATTCGCCAGGAGAATTTTAATAATTTGCAGCGTTTTTTTTTTCAGTGAATTTGTGAAATTCTCCAAACTTTTTTTTGTTTTGTTTGTAAAAGGAAAACCAGGAATTCTCAAGCAATCCCACTCTTAGTTCATGAAGAAAGCAACTTCGAATGATGAGCAAAATTCGTTAAAAATGCTAGAAATGTTTCATTGCTTGGGCGTTAAACAACTACACGGACGGCGTAACATTTGAGTTCACAACGGCAGAACGGGAAAGGCTATCTCCAGACTCCGTGAAGCGTTAGCTCAACACAACTGGAGGCAAATACAAAATACGCATTTAATTCATCAAAAACATTCACGACTCCTTAATCAATAACCTCTCGAATAATGATTAACATTCACATTAACAATCAAACAATCCTAAGCCGGTCTATAAAGTTTTCATCTCCTGAAAATCCAAGCCAAATTGTCCGTCCCTTGTTCGGCTGCCGTGTGGAGAGCATACCGGTGATTCAGCCTGGAATATCGAGTGAGCCGCTGCTATGCTCGACTTGCAGCTAAAAGCAACCTGAAAGCACAACACTCTTCAGGCCTTCTGAACTTTATCTTCCAGTATCCATCGCAATATTTAGAAGGAAAATCAGAAGCCATCCACTTCTGAGCACGGTCCAGGTGAGTTCTTGAAGGAATATTTTGAATCAAACTCAGTGAAAATTTCTTTTTTTTTCTTTAGGACTATTTTCTACAGCCGCTCGTTTTGTTTTGTTTTATTTTTCTTTTTTGAAATTAAAAATTTAAATTTAGCAATCGAGAGTTTAACTGCGAAACTTCACTGAAGTGTTGTCAGTCGGGTTGCAGAATGTGAACGTTCGTTTCAGGAATGGAAACTCAAACCGTTAACTTCGTCATGGACGTCGGAGGTGGAGCTGGAGTCCAGCAGGTGTCTCTCAGTTGCGCCGCCTGCAACCTCAACCTGACTGGACACAGGTACATCGTCAAAGAGGAGAAACCGCACTGCATCAAGTGCTACGAACAGATCTTCTCCAACACCTGTTTCGCATGTCACAACAAAATTGGCACCGATTGCAAGGTAACTTTGGACTTTTGGACGAACAACGAACTCTTGTCTCGATCAGTGCTAAGAACCGATTGACTGATTGACTGATTGACTGATTGACCGATTGACTGATTGATTTCATTGAAGGACCTGAGTTACAAGGAGAGACATTGGCATGAACAGTGCTTCAAGTGTCAGTCTTGTGGCATGAACCTCGGAGACAAATCGTTCGCATCGAAAGAAGACGCAGTCTTCTGTCCTGAGTGTTACGATAATAACTTTTCATTGAGATGCGATGCTTGTGGAAATGTATTTCGCGGAGGTTAGGAGACAATTATTATTTTAATTATATTTATTATTTTTTATTTATATTTTTAATCACAAGTAAATTCATTTGTTAATCAAGATACTGTTTAGTTTTGTACTGGTAAGTTAACTTTTAGCAGAATACAAGAATTTAACCTGTTTAGTAATAATAATAATAATAATAATAATAATAATAATAATAATATTAATATTAATAATAATATCATCTATCACAATTTATTACCAGAATTTTGTAAATATTGGTGACAATAACAATATAAATAATAACAAAAATAATAATAATAATAAAATTCACGTCCGAATAGGAATGAAGAAGTACGAGTTCCAGGGAAAGAACTTCCATGAACAATGCTTCACGTGCAAGGTTTGCATGCAACCGATTGGAGTGAAGACATTCATTCCAAAAGATCAGCAACCGATTTGCGTGCCTTGCTATGAAGATAAGTTTGCGCAGAGATGCGTCCATTGCAGTGGAGTGAGTATCCGTGTTCTCCATGTGTGTGTTTGTTTACCTGTCTGTGTGTGTGTGTGCCTCTTGTGTCTGTGTGACTATACGTGTGTGTGTTTCTGTGTTTGTATGTGTGTCTCTTGTGTGTTGATGTGTAGGGTAGGAGACTGAGGCCCAGTTATTCACCTTTCAGATAATTACTTCCAGGTGTTTTACATCACGGAATGTCTGGAATGATTTGATTGTTTATCGAAAATAATTTAGTTTAAACTCTCCTTTTGTAAACATAAAGTTTTGAACACTCATTTGGATAATTACAGCTACATATCCATGTACATCCGTCTATTTGGAAGCGTAGTACTTTGATGATATGTATTTGTTAAAGGTTATAATATGTCGTAAGTTATATTATGAACTACGATAAGTTGAGATAAATTACATTATAAGTGGTGCAGTATATTTTCATTAGCTTAATGATTCGAAATTTCCAAATTACTGATTAATCAAATCTGTCTCTCAGGTAATCAACAAAGGAGGCCTGACGTACAAAGACACTCCCTGGCACAAGGAATGCTTCACCTGTACCAACTGCAACAAGCAATTGGCAGGTGAGAAGTTCACCAGTCAGAACGAGAAGCCTTTCTGTGCCGAGTGCTTTGCTCAACTCTTCGCCAAAAAGTGCTGCCGATGTACGAGACCGGTGACCGGTTAGTACTTCTTTGTCCTACTTTGTACTTCCTTTGGAATGTACACTCCTTTAGAATCAGAATCTTCCCCTAACCCTAACCCTTGTGAATGGGAGTTTATGTGAAATTTTTTTTTTGTTTTATCTCAAAACGCTATTTTATTTCTGCTATTTTATCGAATTTTTACTTTAAAAAAATAGTAATTGAATCTCGAATTATTAGAAGAAAACAAACCAAAAAGTTACACACACAAACAAAACAAACAAAAAATTAAAAATAATAAAAATTAATTTAAAAAAAAAACAACAACATAAGGAAACTTTTTTCTCTTGGAACAGGTCTTGGAACAACAAAATTCATCTCCTTCGATGAACGACATTGGCACAACGACTGCTTCCAGTGCTACAAGTGCAACACTTCGCTGGTCGGTCGTGGCTTCCTGGTCAGCGGATTGGATGTCCTGTGCCCTACTTGCGTCAGGGGTTGACAGAGATTTCCTCGAAGTACCGAGGGTTGTACTTAGAGAGTACTTGTCTTTTTTGGATCTTCTGATGGTCCGGATAGCAAGTTTGAGCTTAGAACTAACGTTAGATGTCTTCTGGGAGAGCCAATTTTTTTTTTTTCAGCTGTTAGTTTGAAGTCAGAATAAAAGTTTATCTGATTCTCAATTCTTTCTTCGTTCGTTTCGGTTTTCAAAACTTGAAAAAAAAAACCTTCCTAAGCCGATGTTGTTAAAACGTGAGAAGCAAATTTTAATGGTTCAGATGAATCATTCTTAGGTCTCAAGTGGATTCTCAAACCGTGATGGATTTGACAATTCACTTAAAAACCGATTTCTTCTGCAGGAGATAGGATTTGAGATAAATAATTCAGTAATTTTCAACGGGTTTTAATTTAAATTTTACTATTTCAAGATCAATTATCAAAATATTATCAATCAGAAGAAATTGTAAATTTATCAGTTTTTCAGGTCCACGTTACGTTTACATGGCACGTGGAAATATTTTATTCTTGAGGTCTTGGATGAAATTCTGAGCTTCGATTCATTGCGCCGATGTAATGGATTGCCGAAGGAATTATTTTTAATAGCGGAAGTTTGTTTTGACTAATTTCATCATTTAATAAGTCAATTTAATTAATAAATAATAATTAATTAATAATAAATAATAATTAATTTAATTAGTAATAATTTTATATTAGTTACATCTTAAAATGCTGGAACAATGTTGTCCTGCAAAGTATTGTCCAACAAATGAAACTTGACGATTAAAAGTAAATGTAAGAACAGATCACGATATTCTCTTGATATTGGAATCGCACAATCAATCAATCAACCAAATGATCGATTGATTGATTTGTTAAGTAATTAGCTAATTAGTCAAAAATTGTATAGTCATAGTTTCGAGAACCATAGGGACTCATTTTCTTCTGAGTAGGAAACTGCCGACCGAATCGAAATCTTTTTTACGGATGAGGAAACTTCCGACGGGATCGAAGGATTTCTTCGGCTTCTGAGACTGCATCTCCTCGAACGACTTCCTGTCCATTCTACTACCGTCTTCTTCCTCCTCTTCACCCCCAAACATCGCCTCGCAAACCTCCCTCAGTGACCTCGGTTGACCCTGGAAGTCGTGACCTTGAACTCTCCTTTTCAGGAGGTACGAACCGACAGAATCGACGCCCCTCTTTGGGTGGCGGTCGAGATGGTAACCCCGGTTGCTTGGAAACGCCGAAACGACGCCTCGCGTGTCGTCAATGGAGTCGGCCGATGAGGAAGATTTTCCATTCCTGGAAAAAAAAATTCGTGAAGAAAAATGTGTGCGTGCGTGTGTGTGTGTGCGTGTGTGAAACATATTCGATCGATTGTCTTGTCGATGGAACTTTCGTGATCGGAGCTCGTTGAAAATGTTTTCTAATAAATAAGAAAAATAAATAAATAAATGAATGAAATTTAAATGAATTGTGATCGAGAAATCGAGATTTTATCAGAGGAGATGCGATTAATAAAGATTTAAAAAGTATAAAAATAAAATACAAGAATTTTACTCGTGAAAAATAAATTGTTAAACCCTGAATTGTCAAAGGACCATCGCACAGCAACATATGACACCGTACGACGACACACAACGACACTAACTCCAAGAGAGAGAGGACGAATAGGACGAGGAGAGCACCCAACAACTGACCCCTTGGCATGTTCGACATTTGACCTATCATTTAACAAGTCATTTAACATAATTTATTATAATTTATTACAATTTATTATCATTTATACTTAGACACCGCCTCTCTCTCACGTTTAAAATAACATTTTAAAACCATCTTCTCTCAGGACACCGACCTCTTGACGGAACCAAAGAATCCCTCCGATTGGGAAAGAGCAGACGAGTTGGGCAATTTATACCGTCAGCGGATGGAAAGCGCGCCAGATATTTGAATTAGCGCTTAAATGCTCCCTAGCGCTAAATACTGATTGCAGTGTAAGACCCAATCAGCAGTTAAAGACGATTGAAGTTTAAAGATTGAAGATGACTTTGGTCATCAATCGTTTGAAAAAAAAATTTTTTTGTTTTCAGACGTTTTAAGCGTCTGGACTGGCTGTAAAGCGATGTAAATTACAATCGGATGGAACGACTGATTGTAAATAACAATCAGATTGCATGACATTCGTGGATCTCCATGCTTCCATGTCTGAACGTTTTACATTTATCTGTCTGTCTATCTGTCCATCTATCTATCTAAAACATTTTATTATTAACTCTATCGGATTAATTTAACTACATGTTATTGTACTATATTTATTGTTTAAAAACATGCACCTTCTGATTAATGGAACCATTTAATTATATACCATCATTCCTAATTTTTTGTGTTAACTTTTCTGCTTATTGTGTTTCATGGGTCAGTCTACTAGCGGAAGCATGTGCTTCCTTAAGGCTGGCCCTTTGAGTTTTATTTTTTTTTTTGCTGCTCTTTTCAGTTTTTTTGTGTTAAATGAAGGAATTAGTATAATAATAAAACTCAATTCATCTATCTATCTATCTATCTATCCATATATCTAGACGCAGTCCAACACTTTTTGTGCGTTTTTACTGAAAAGTGTACGGATAATAAATGGTATCATAAAATCTTTCAATTGATCTTCTAAGTATCCTCCTCTTTGAGAATATTACAAACACTAAAAACTGGAAAATAAAGATTAGTATAAAATATATGTAAAAAAAAATTAGCCTTATATTTGACAGTATTTAATGAACTGAAAAGTGAAAAATAATAAAAATATTTTCTAATGAATATATTAAAATTATCCTGAAATCGTGGACAGCATTTTCATTATCATCTCAATTTTTGGAAAAACTCAGGTTTTTCAGATTCCATGAAAATACCAAGTTATCATTGAACAGTTTGTCTCAGTGATGAAAACATACTTTTCTTAGATTTCAAAGCCTGTTTTAACTTCATACTCAATGCATGGTCTCAATGTAAAGTTGAGAATAAGCCAAAATAAATGCATTATTATCATCTTTTTTTTCAATAAATGTCAAATAATCCAATGTTAAATCACATCGTTAAAACGCTTGTGAATCTCGTGAACATCTCGTGAGATTCATCCACGTCCTATTCCATCACATATCGATTTCGCAGATGGAGCAGTATTTATAATCGCAGGGATTGTCATTCAATCTTCGAAGTTTTGGCGCCGACATCGATGTTTTTTTGGAAGCAATGTTCGTTTCCTAAGCGATTGTTCGGCTCTCCTCTATTCCTCTATTCCAGTTCTTTGAATATCCTCATTGATTTAGAAAAAATAAAGAAATTTGTGGCGCTAAATCAACGAAATTATTTGAATATTTTCTTAAAAATAATGACCTGGCAAAAAAAAAAGTCTCACTCGAAGCGTCTGAAAGCATAAAAGCAAGCAAAACATCCTCTATTGATTGTCATTCTCGATCATAGCTCCGTTTGATGCCTCTGAGCGATAAAAGCAAGACTTTCACTCGAAATAATTACAGAATTACACCCACGAAACGAAATCATTTCGAGTAATCGTTTATAGAAATTCACAAAACACCAATGGCCACCTAAAGATGGAGACTAAACATCCTCTCTGATGGAAACCCCGCTAAAACGGACTGGTCTAATTCAAAGAGTGACTGCCCAAGGCCTTGCACAGAACTCCTATTTCTTCTCTGATGTCCCCTGCAAACTTCTGAATGGTATGCAGGTTGTCCAGAATATCCAAGGTGTGGGTGTACGGGTCAAATCGGGCCTGTACCTTTCTGGGCATTTCTCGCGCAAAATTCCTTCGAGTGATAATTTAAAAAAAATACATTTAAGCAACAAATATAATATATGTTTAACGCATTGTTTATTGAAAACAATTTAAAAGTTAATTTTCGACAATTTTTATTTTCTGAATAAATAAATAAATAAATAAATAAATAAACTCCAAATTGAAAATGCAACCTGAACTTTTCCTTCATCATGTCGAACGACTCCGCAACAAAGTAAACCTCCTGGAAATTCTGATCGTCGTAGGACTGGAGGGAAGCCACCTCAGGTTGAAAGGGCTTTTTAATCGGTTTGTCCGAAAGGGCATGCTGGAGTTCGCCATAGGCCGACAATAAACCCGCCCCGTAGGCTTTTAACTCTCCATCCTGACGACAAAGTCCAAACTCCACCGTGAACCAATAGACCTGTTGAGTGATTTGATTGACAATCTCAGATTGCAAATAGATAAACAATTATTCCATTTTAACGGATATAAATTATATTCTCATTGAAACAATATCTGTGAGTTAGAGTGAAAATAATAAACGATTATCTGTTATTAATGCAGCGATATATATTAATATATTTTCGTTGAAATTGTTCATTTTTAGTGGTTTCTTGAATACCGTGGCCAACTTTTCAATGTCAGCGTCGCAGACTCCGATGGATGCCAGTCCAATTTCTTGGGAAAATCTGGCAAAGCTAGGATCTGCCAACATCGGGATGTGACCCAGCAACTCGTGGATGCAATCGCTGAAAAGTTCAAAAACACATCGCAAAATTTTCATTTCATCTCATCTCAGACTAAAAAAAAAAAAAATGAAAATAAAAAATCTAAAATTTTCGAACAAAATGACAGAAAAAAATTGATTTACAATTTAAACATAAATTTAAACGTCATTATTCTTAAAAATAACACTTAAAAATAAAACAAATTGGTGAAAAACCACGAGGGTGGAAAGGGATAACACGAACGGCTCAACCGTATGGTCTGGTTTCGAACCATGCCTGACGTACTGAGTGCATTGGAACACACGAAATGCCAAACTGGCCAAGAAATCCCTGGCTGACAGCAGCCCAGCTACTGGACGAAGTTGAAAACCAGTCCTTCCTAAAGGAAATTGTCGAATTTATTATATAAATTATATATTATTATTATTATTATTATTAATATTGTTATTTTTATTTTTATTTTTATTATTATTATTATTATTGTTATTATTTATATCATCAATTTCATAATAATAATAATAATGATACAATATAATAATAATAATATGATAGCATTAATAATAATTATAATGATGATGATGATGATGATTATAATAATAACAAATATAATAAAAATAATAATAATAACAATAATAAAAATAATAATAATAATTTCCTGGTATAAATGACGTTATTGATTTTAATTTCGATGACAGACCTTTTAGAAAGTTGGAAATATCTTCAAGTTGTGGTACCACATGAGGTGAGAAGAGATTCATGTCCTGCAGGAGTTGGAAGACTTCCTTGTATTCTTTGCAGGCGTGGCTGGAATGCAATCCGCTCAGCTTGGAGAACACGTGGTTCCTTTGTTGGATATTAGTTTAATCTCGATTGAAATAATTTGTTATTAAATATTTTAATATTTATTAATAATAATAATATTATTATTATTATTATTATCATTATTACTATTATATAAATAATTAATTGTAATTATTAAGAAAATTTATTTCATTCACCAGGTTTTTGTTTCTTCGTCTGTGTACTCAATCCGTGGAATTGGTTGTCCGCTGATGAAATTGTTAATTTTGAACGAATGATTAAATAATTTATTTATTTATTTATTTATTTTATTTATTTTATTTATTTTATTTATTTTATTTATTTTATTTATTTTATTTATTTTATTTATTTTATTTATTTTATTTATTTTATTTATTTTATTTATTTATTTATTTTATTTATTTATTTTTTATTTTTTTATATTTTATTTCTTTATTTATTTTATTTATTTATTTATTTATTGAATTTTAATTTAATTGCAGGTTATTATTGAAACGTGAATAGTTTCACCTCTGATACGTCAGTGCCTTTTCTGCAATTTCTCTTCTTCTTTCTCTGTATTTCATGTCCGAAAATCCCTTAAAACATTAGAAACGATTTGTTAAATTAAATTGATTTTTAAACTTTTTTAAACAAAAATACACAAAATAAACTAAAAAAAATATTTATTATCCAAAACGGACCGGATGCACTTGGTGCAAGTCGGGATCGAATTTTGTCAAGATGTTGTTGCACAAGTCCAAATCAGAAAGGCTCCGAGGTATGAAATATTCCTGTAAATCTATGATAAAGAAAAGAAAACAAGAGAAATTACTTATTAAATTAATAATTTAATTAATTGTTTATAAATAAATTAAATGATAATTAGAATTAAATCACTTCTGGTCATCGTCGGCTGAATGACAGACAGAATCCGGACTTGTTGCGACATCTTCTTCAAGAGACTCTCATCCAGTTTCGAGCAGGAAAAGTGCAAGTTCACATCGATTTTTCCAAAATCTCCAAGATTTTGTCTCGTTTGGAGATCCACGATTCGAAATTTCTCCAGCTAAACGTATTGGCGATTTGGGGTGAATTATTTTCTAAATGTTAAAAAGCAAATAAAAAAAAAGTTGAGACGTAAGCGATGCAAATGCATCTTAATGGCTCGATGCCTTTAAACTTCTCAGGCTTGGAGTTGAAAGCATCTGGAAGCAGTCAGGCGAATGTCGCCCGGAGCTGCGGAAGTTGCAACTGAATGGAGACGCATTTCCAAGAGTGGATGTCAGCGTCTCTAATGGAAAGCATTCACTCATCGTTCGACATCGTCTTCATTTTTAAACATTTCACTCTCTCTCCCCCCCCTCTCTCTCTCTCTCTTTCTCTAATCCTAGTTTCTTTTTTCTAGTGATTTCTGATTTGTTGTTGAACCAGATTTGTTACGAATTAAAGATCGTGTTTTGTTTATTTATTCGTAAAATGTCTGAAATAAATTTAAAAATCATGAATATACATACTTAGCTCACATTAATAATATTGAACCGATTTCAAGTACTTGGATTATGATCACTCCGGCATCAATTAACATAATTTATTAATTTTATTCACACCTCCTCATCCAGTAAGCTGAGAAGATGGATGATCTTCTTGGACTTTTCCATCTCAAAGGTGATGATGATAGTCGCCTCATTACCATCAGCATCGTCGTCGTCATCATCACCAGCATCGTGGCCACAAGAATTTCTTTGCAGCTTGTTAAATACGACGTTGGCCAAACTCTCAATCTTGGCGTCGTCAATGAGACTCCTTGATTTGCCTTTATTCTGAAAATTATTTTTTTAAATTAAATATTTTAAATTATCCGAAATGAACTCGGATAAACGATGGAGATAGATTTTCTTTGCAGATTTTCATCCCAATTTCTTAATCTTAAGAAGAAAAAAAAAGTGCACCTTACTTCCTGAGAATTGAAACTGAGGTCCACAAATTGTAAACTAGACTAGCGTAGCTGATAGGGAATCTAGTTCAGTTCACAATTTCTGAGCCGCAGTCATATTTGTTTGCCGAGCATCGTCGTCGTCGTCATCATCATCGTCATAGCCATCGTCATCGTCATCAGCTTCGATGACTTGTTTAGTTGAACGACCACTCTTTGAGACGCAAACAAACGCCTACTTAGCGCTTCCGTCGCGCTCCATCGATTGCGCTTTCGTAGCGCAGTCTTCCGTTGCGGCCGCCAGGCACGTTGGAAATTATCGGTTAGGTTCTGCAAGTTTTTTCTTTTTTTTGACTTTGAAGTGTGTCTCCATTACGATAGAAACTCGGGTACTTCTTCTTGGAAGTTCAGGAAATAAATAATTTGTTTAAAAATTTAATAATTTATTTTTAATCACCAGGTTTCGCTAGTTGTTTTGAAAACTGATTTGAACCTAATTAACAAATTTTAAGACTGATTGATTGATCTTGATTGATTTTATTTAAAGTCTTGTTAGTTTGTTGATTGATTGATTGACTGATTGACAACTGGTTGAATGGACTCGCGATATTTCTGTGCCTATGTGAGCAAATAAGCAAACCTATTTCATATTTTCAAGAGAATTTCTATTTCAGAAAGACCTATTTTGGTAAATTCCATAAAAACAAAATCGTTACGCAAAATGGTTTTGTTGGTTTTTGATAATTTTGATTCTTACCAAATCGGCTAGGTTAAACATTCGGTTAATTTTTGGATCACACGCAAACTCTTACAACGTAGCAACATCATGTCGAGCAACACTTAGAAAAGAGTTATATAAGCTGAGAAACAAGTTAATTCCGATTTTTTAAATTTTAATTTTTAATTTAATGGATGAATTTTAGGAATTAAAAAATATCACAAACCTCCTGGCTGGAACTCCTTTGGTAAACCAATCGCTTCTGCAACAATTCGGGCAATTTGCTCATCATTCTGGAGGGGATGATTTTCCTGGAATTTCTGCTGAGATGTGAATTGAATTTAAAATTAATTTAAAAAATAAATTTAATAAAGAAATTAAATTTCCTTTAAATGAAAAATGAGAAAATTACAACCAACAGAAACCTACAGAAACAAACAAAGCGTTCAATGGAGTCGTGTCTATGTGGTACTTTTATACTCTATAAAATGCCCCGAAGTCTTTCTTTTATGAATGGTCGTCAGTGCATCGGATGTAGCAGAATCAGCGCTTTGGAAAACAATTTATGGGCTGATTTGAGCATTTATCGTTTATTTTTGGACTTTTAATTCATAAATCGTACAAATATATTAGTTTATTTATTCATTTATTTCGTTCTAATGACAGGACAGGGGCAAAAGTCAATTCAGCTAGCAGAGGCTTTTTCTTATTTAATCCCGTAAGTTCATTGTCTTTCTAAACTTAACCCTCTTTGTTTTGATCTCAATTCTCCTTATCAAGGCCTCTTTTAAGAAAACTTGAAAAGTTTAGAAAGATCGAATCAAGCGAATGTTAATCGATTCGATTCTCACAAAGACATCGTAAATTGTTAGGACATTTTTAGAGGTTTAAAATGGTGTTTTTGAAGGTCAAAGTTAACGAGAGGCAAAAAAAACCATTAAAGTTTCGTAAAGAAACATTTTTTATAAACAAACCCAATTTTAGAAACAGACTCTTAACTTTCTTTCACACTCTAATTTCAAGCTAATATTTCAAAAGCATGCCAAAGTTAACTGGTTAACAGTGATTGGGAAATTCACTAGCAGTGACATGGCACATAGTGATTGGGAAAATCAAAATAAAATCAAAGGCAGATAGAATGATTTCAAATCGAAATCAGTTGGGGGAAAATACATATAAACATTTGACTGACTTTTTGCTTTAACTAAACAATAATAATAATAATCAATTACATAAAACAATCTTTATTTATTTTCAATAACGTTATTTTTTTCAAAAATTTTGTCCTTTAATCTATTTCTAATTGGACTTTTCTATCAGTCCTGCAGAGCCAAAAAGTATCTCTACGGGTTGATAACGAAAGTAAAGTTGTATTTTATTTTATGAAAGTTTCCGAAAGATAAACAAAACCTATGAACAAAGATAGAACAACGAAGAATATCTGCTTTAAGATTGAACAGATGTACCTGGTCCTTCCGAATAAACTAGTTATGCAACGGACTTTGATTCATCAACCAACAAACGGATCATCAAATCTAAGATTAAATTCTAATCAGCTCCATTTTACAATTTAAACTTTTTTACTTTTTATTGTTATTTCATATATATATTTATTTATTTATTTATTTATTTACTTACTTATTTATTTATTTCACTTCATTAGCAATAGTTAACTAGTATAAGTTAACTTATTTTTGCAAGGTTAACATGTACTTCTTAGGCTTCAATATGTGAAGTTGTGTGTGCACCACAATAACGGCCTAAGGTGTATCGTAATAATAGTGGAATACGGCCTAAGGTGTATTACAATAATAGTGGAATACGGCCTAAGGTGTATTACAATAATAGTGGAATACGGCCTAAGGTGTATCGCAATAATAGTGCAATTGAATTTTAAGATTTAATAAGTTGATTTCATATTAAATGAAACAGGACAACAAGAAACTTTTTTGTTTGAATTTGGCAACAAAATGAAGAAATTCCAATGTTTGAAAGTTAAAGCAGCTTCTAAATATCATCATAACCGGCATCATCATCATCATCATCATCACATCATTTATAGTCATCATCATCATCATCATCGTCGTCGTCGTCAACCCACATCAATCTCACTGTCAGACGAACAATCGAATTTGTTGTTTGTTTCTTTCTTGTTTCTCGTGTTGTTGTTGTTGTTGTGGTTGTTGCTGTTGTTGTTGTGGTTGTTGTGCAACAATGCAGTTGTTTCCTGTTGAAGTCCACCCTCGCAACATTTCGACAGTCTTTTCAACGGCTTCTGCTTCCAATTCCCGCCTGGACGCTTCCTAGCGAATTATTAAAAATTAAAATCGCTTTAAAAATTAATTGAAATAAATTACGTTAATTTACATCCGATTATTACATCCATCATCACCAGGTGGCGATCGTGTAAACTGAGAAATAAGACTTGGATAATAAGATCACGTTACTTGGGAGTCTTGGAGTCCGAAGAGATTCTGAATCCTTTGGCGAAAGGGTTGTTCTCGATCTTCAACTGAGTGACCTGAAAATTACTTTAAAATTATAATCTCTAAATTATTATAAAATTAATCGAGCAACAAATATCATTCAAATATAAAATAAAATTGATTATTTATCCAAACATAAATTCGATAAACAGAAATCAAAGATGGAACCTTTTATAGATGAGAAAATCCCAATGAATACAACAAGAGGTATTTGGTATTTGGTATTTAACCAAAAAGAAATTAAAAACAAACAAATAAATAATCAATAATATGATAATTAAACAATTATTAATTATAAATTATAAATTATTAATTATAAATTATTAATAATAAAACCTTCTCGTTCTGATATGCAGTGACCGCCATGAATTCCATTTCTTCGAAAACGAAAGTCGAAAGCGGGGAAAGTCCGGGATTGTTTTCGGAAACTCTGATGATGTGAACCCTGGGTTGGTACTTTTGCATGGAGTTGAGGACCAACTGATTAATATTCATGTTTGTTCATTAATATTCATAAATAGTTGAATAATAAGTTAAAGTTTTTGATGTTGTATAATATAATATAATATAAAATAATATAATATAATATAATATAATATAATATAATATAATATAATATAATATAATATAATATAATATAATATAATATAATATAATATAATATAATATAATATAATATAATATAATATAATATAATATAATATAATATAATATAATATAATATAATATAATATAATATAATATAATATAATAAAACGATCAATTGAATTTCCCTTTTGAATGTAAATTCTTAATATGGCATAGCAACTCAAAAAAAAAGTTAAGTATTTTAAAAAAAACTGATTCTTTTTTTCTGTGTTTTGGCAAAATATTTGCAGAATTTCTGTTTAAAAAACAAACAAAACAACACATAGACGGGGATTTCCACGTGCTGTTCTCAGGTGAGGCAAAAGAAGCGTTTAATTTAATTAAGTGTTGAAAACAATCGGACGGTAAAAGAAAAGGTGGTTTTTCCCAATCATTTCGTCGGCTCCTTGGTTGGGTAATTCCAGGTATTTGTTTGTTCGTCTGTTTTTCTATTTGTCTGTCTGTTTGTTTGTCTGTTTGTTTGTTTGTTTGTTTGTTTGTTTGTTTGTTTGTTTGTTTGTTTGTTTGTTTGTTTGTTTGTTTGTTTGTTTGTTTGTTTGTTTGTTTGTTTGTTTGTTTGTTTGTTTGTTTGTTTGTTTGTTTGTTTGTTTGTTTGTTTGTTTGTTTGTTTGTTTGTTTGTTTGTTTGTTTGTTTGTTTGTTTGTTTGTTCGTTTGTTCGTTTGTTCGTTTGTTCGTTTGTTCGTTTGTTCGTTTGTTCGTTTGTTCGTTTGTTCGTTTGTTTGTTTGTTTGTTTGTTTGTTTGTTTGTCTGTTTGTTTGTTTGTTTGTTTTTTTGTTTGTTTGTTTGTTTGTTTGTTTGTTTGTTTGTTTGTTTGTTTGTTTGTTTGTTTGTTTGTTTGTTTGTTTGTTTGTTTGTTTGTTTGTTTGATACTCTGAAACAGGTGCTTAACGAGGTGTTTTGTTCTGATTTCAACTGTGAACAGCTCCCAGAGAAGCGCAATTTGTCAGTTTTTTTGTAAACAAACCATTCTCTCGTTGTTACGTGTTCAACGTGCAAATGAATTACAGTCTCAGCCAATTGTATTCTCGACTAATTACGACTTCAACAAACTACATTATCAACCCTAACCTAATATCTTATGATTTCCAGGGCCAGTCTGTCTTAAGACTGACCCTATGAGTTTATTTTGTATTTTTAAGTTCATTTATTTCATTGTGTTATGTACGTAATTGTTCGTTTAATATCGTACATTTGTTCAATTTGCTATTTGTTCTTTCAGTTGCTTTGATAAATTAATAAACTCATAAACTCAAAAAAAAAAAAAACAATAATATTATCAAAAAACAACTAGATTATCAACAAGTTATTTCCTCAGCAAATCAAATCCTCAACCGATTGCAATACCAACCGGATTACTAAGTAGTTCAAACTCCAGGATTACTTTGAAACGAGTGTAAGATTTAAACTTAGAAACCAGAATGACGGACATTTTTGATGGGGACCTTTTTACGTACGTGCTAAATTTTATTTAAAATGTTATTTAAACTATTTTTTTCGGAGTTAATTATTAATGATGAAATTGATAATGATAATAATAATAATAATACTGATAATAATAATAATAACAATAATAATGACAATGATAATGATAATAATAATAACAATAATATTAACAACAGTAATAATAATAACATTAATGATAATAATAATAATAATAATAATAATAATAATAATAATAATAATAATAATATTGATAATAATAATAATAATAATTCTCGAATAGTTGCAATATTATTAAAACGTTTCCTCGTTGAAATGTGAAGACATCGTCAATCACTTTGTGGACTCAATGACACAAGCCTGACTTACTCCTCCTCCTTTCCTTCCATCATCCTTTTCATCATCGCCAGCATCACCATCGTCATCATTATCATCAACGCTATTATTATTATTATTATTATTAACATTATTATTATTATTATTATTATTATTATTATTACTATTATTATTATTACTATTATTATTATTATTATTATTATTATTATTATTATTATTATCGTTATATTTATTATAAAAATGATTACATGTTACCACAGGTTTCAACTCACATAACCCTGTTTCTCTGCCGTGTGATTGGTCAACTTGAGTCTGTTGAAGGACACCGGCTTGGCCATCCAAAGCGACCCTGAACACGGCGAATCGGGGTGCACGAAAGCCTTCTGATGGGGCTCAGGATCGGCCCTACCGGCTATGGTCCAAGAAGCCCCTTGAAATTTGTACCTGAACTGATCGACCGGCACGATGTCCATGAGGATCGTGTAGCTCTCTTCCAATTCCATTCCGAACACGCGGAAGCTCGGCAGAGGAAACATACGCCTGAGTTTAAAGTGGAAATTAAATTTAAAATATTTAAAAGTAAATTTTAACAACGCTAGAATTTGAAGCAAATATATTTCGTCGTCTTTTGAAAACGATGCTCTCAAGGATGCTTAGGAAAGGATCAAAGGACCGGGGGTATTTATTTGGAATTTGTGGCCAATATTATCCAGGGTCTTTGAAACTTACCTTTCGAAAAGCTTCAACAATTTGTTAACGACATGAATTACATGCCTGCATTAAGATGCCAACGCGAGCTGCTAAATGACAGAGTAGGACAAAATGGTAAAGTCAAATTTTAAAAATAATTTATTGGCTTTGAGGACTTAAGACTAGATGATGAACTTATGAGAAGTGGAACCTTATATGACGCGTAACATTTTAATGGCTTCGTTTGAAGGCGATGTCTGCTCAGTAAATCTTTTTTTAGAGACTCCTCCCCTGTCAACTTCGATTCACTTTTAACCGAAAATCATGGCTAATGATTTGTTTAAGTACTGGCCGGATGAGTCAGCGATCGAGTGATTCAATTATTTCAACCTTCATCGACTCAATCTGGGATTCTAATAAATCACTAATGTTTCTACTTCTGAGACAGCCCTTGAAATCACCCGATCACAAAGTTCAGTTAACTCGGCGTTAATTGCCAGATGGAGTCCACGTTTGGATTACGATTACCCGTAACGCCGGACTTTTTTTTCAGGGACTTGTTTCCCCGGAAGGTGAAACAATATCATCAGGCGGATGCTCTGTTTTCAGACTGCTTTTGACTCGCGAAAAGTTGTTCGAAGATGAATTCGTAAGTACCAAATGAGTCTTTTGATGTTTCATGTGATCCTTCTCTGAAAACCATGTTTTACGTTAGCGGAGCACAGCAGTTAAGAAAAGAAACATCGATATGCTTATTTGTAACTGACAATATTCACCGGAAATATCATTCTTTTTGGAAAATTCTAATTCTGAACTCTGAAAAAACAACGCAATGTTCTAACGAAAGGAAGCTTCCTCTAAGCGTTTTTTTTTACAACATCCTAATAAATTACTGAAATTCATTTAATTTCGATTAACTAAAAATTATTAGTAATCACTTTAAATAATTTATTTCCAGGCCATGGTTTCACGCTCCATGGAAAAGGAAATGGAATCATCGAGACAATGATAGAAAATCCGAAATGGAATCTAATAGGAAGAAACAATGCAAAAAAAGACTTCAATTGTTCCGGACGATTTTAGACCAAGACTTATTCAAGAAAAATTCACTTTTAAACATTAGATTCAGTCACTAACAGCATCTCAATTTTGGAGCAGAGAAGGAAGATTTAAGTTTATCTTGACTTGACAATAAGAGATTCTTCTGGAGAAATATTGTTGCATATTAGATGAGATCGTTCATTAAAAAAAAAAGTGGTGTTTGTTCTTCAAAGATCTATTTTCTGTAACTTTTAAATTCTTGTTTTAATTCAAAGTTTTTTGTGAAATTATTCTTATTTCTGTGAAATGTCATCTTTTAGATTTGCTTTGTTTTGAAATGTTTTTTTCAGATCAATCAACAAGTGGTTTTATATAATTTGCAATGAGTTTGGCTTATTAACGGGAAGAAAACGTGAGCAAATACTGAGTCGTTTTAACAGTGAGAAGATATTCGTTTTTCTTTTGGTGGCAATTGAAATAAATTTATTTTAAAGTATTTTATTTATTATTATAAACTGGAATAATTTTTTCTTATTTTAAATAATTCTTTTAAATCACCTAAATTTACTGATAACTTATAATGGGTCGTCCAAAGAAGTGGACTCTACGCTTTCCAAGCTCCTACTTCAGTTCAATTCTTTGCTGGATAAGTAACGGGAAAAGACACAAATTCCCAGAGACATGATGTAGGGTTAGTGTTAGGATTAGGGCAAAGTCTGTATAGGGTTTGGTACGCGTGTGAATTGTTTCATAGTAATCTGTGACTATATATAATACTGCCAATAATTTCAATTGGCTCAGTTCTTAAATGACATTTTTCCAGAAAGCGATGCCGAGAGCATCATCGCACATCTTAATGATATGACATCTGTTGTCAAAATGCCAAAGACTGGGGTGCCCAGCTACCCAAGATGGGACAATGCTTCCACATTCCCATCCACAGCCTGGCTTCATCCATCATCAGAAACGGATTAAATCAAAATGTGTGCATATTTTGCATATTACACTATGTAATGCTGTATGGTTATATTTTATTGCATGTTATGGAATATTGATGTGTTGTTCTCGAAAATATAAAACTATGAAATGAAGTTAGAATTTGGCTCGCTAGAACAAAGAATGAAAAAATATTATTTAAAGATTTTCTTTAATTATTAAAAGTTAATTAGCCATTTTTGACGCTCCATCGACTGCTTCCTGCTTTTCAAGTTACGAAGGGAGCCATTATAAGGAAATCAATCGAATCTCCATGGTAACAGCCGACATCGATAAGAAAATAATCGTTTGATTATGTTTAACAATGTAATAATTTATATCACGACAAACTTAAATTAAAGTTTACTTTTAAACAACTACTAAAATTCCAGGCGAAGCGGCGACACCTAATATTTGTGATACATTCTTGTGTCTTCTCAGACCAACGAACGAGCAAACATCAGTAAACCCAACTCAAGCCAAATCATCTCGAAAGATTGGCCATTTTCATAATTCTACTACAGTGGAGAATCTGGGCTAGAATATCATGCCCACCTCCCATGTTCCTCCAAGTCAAAATGGCCTATAAAAATGTCCACTTTGGCCTATAAATAGCATACCTTGGCACAAGCCTAGGTTATGAAATCGATGCTACATTTCGATATTTTATTGAACTGCTAATTTTATTCTATTTTATTTCATTTAACTGATAATTGTAGTTCATTAAACGACTCAAATTATTTTCTCGGATTCGGATATCATCGTGTCACGGGCAACACGCGAGAGCGAATTTGTTTATTGGTCGAATGGTCAGCTCCATATCTTGACGTGGATTACGAGAACCAGCAAGATACTAAGATAACGATCTATGATTCAACATTCGATTACATGAAAATAAATAAATGAATTCGCCGTAATGAATATACATTCATTGCTGAGAATGCTGCAAAATGAAAATCGAATCCTTTAATCTCAATAGAAACTCGCCTGCCGTTCTTCGTGATGACCATTTCGGTGCCGAACGAGTGAAATTGTCTCCAGAGATTTTTTCCTTCGAGTTCGATAAAAGGTTTGTGAACGGATCGACTGGTGGCCTTGTAGAGGAAACTCATGAGATTGTGCTGCTGTCCGAGATTTCGGTGGAAAAGACTCAACTTGGAATCGACAGGATTCTGATGATAACTTCTGCCTTCCGTGTGAGGAATTCCATAACCGGGAAAATGGGTTTTGACGAGAGGCACGGAAGATTCCATGCTCGTCTCAGAGCTGCGATTTGTCTCCATCTGTCTGTCAGAATCGGTTTTCAGACCCGGACAATCGACGGCCAAAGCCGGCAGTCCCCTTTCCGTATCGGCGTATTGTTGTGCAAACAGATAGCTGTACAAGTCGCGCATGATTCGCTGATCCAGGAAAGGAAGAGGCGGTCGAGAGTCGAAAACCCTGGCAAAAGGAGGCCTGGGTATTTGGAAAAAATGTGGAACGAACGGATCGATCGGAAAGACGTTCAGACACACCTGGCTATCGAGTTTTTGTTGCTCCTTACGATCGGATAGTTCCATATCGCACGTACGAATGCTAGATGACAACGTAGCCATTACAGACCAGCGGGCCTAATTAAGTAATATTTTTTTACAGATTCAAACCTTACATGGTTTCGGAAACCACTAATGAGATGAAATTAGCGAGCGCCGAATGCCGCGAGAGGGCGCGAACACTTGACGGTTTGAAAGAGAAACCGTCTCTGAGCTCCGAAACTTTTCTTCAGCTGATAAACCGTTGAGATGCTAATTAATTGTTTTTCCACTCCTGTCAATCAAACTCCAGGAGGGTGGAGCCGAGTTTTCCGAGCTTTCCAGTTGGTCAAGAGCAATTCTTCGCCATACCTAGCCTGCTGGTTATTCTCACGGGTTCAAGAGATATCGTTCACTTCGTCCGAATGCGAAACGTTTCTTATTAGTCCACTGAATGGGTTGGAAAAAAAAATGTCTGATCGAACAATTCGTCGCTCGATGGCAGCAGAAATCATCTTCAACGTCACCTCGTTAAATATTCAACGAGGAATCAAGTGAAATTGAAACTCTTAATGTCCTCGCTACTTTATGCCTTTTCTTATGAGCTCCACTAATCTCTTTGAATTCCACGTCCGTAGAGAAAGACGCGGTCACTCGGAGAAGGGAAAAACGTGTCGTCAGAAACTGGATGGAGGGATTTAAAGTCCGGCAATTTAGAAGCTGTTAAAGCATTAGCAGTCGACCTGTGAAAGTGACTGAAAGATGCGATGCGCTTAAACATGTGACATGGAGGAGGTGGCGCAATGTCTGAGAAGGGAAGAAGGGTATGATTAATTCCACAAGAGAGGATCCTAACCACGCCGTCCCAAAGAAATGAGTCCGCGTCGAGGAAAAGTCCAACCTTACGCCCATTTCGTGAGAGCGATTTATAGTCCTTAGAAATCCGATTATGTCGGACGAATCTTCTCAAACGAGGGGAGAGGAACAATAATTCAAAGGGCAAAAAATTCGACAAATTGAGAACACGTGATGATGGAAGTGAGCCAGCGCAATACATCAAGCAGAGTGGTACTGCGTTGCATCTGTTGTTAGCTTCACACACACAGACAGACACTCTTTAGAGGAGCTGTAAATCCAGGCTGCGACTAAAAACAACAACTTTTGGCTTTTCGTTTCTTAATTTCAGTTTCGATACCTTTTATCTCATTCTCTCTGCGAGACGCCTCCGTTCTCGAATTACCGAGCGGTGCTTCTGGAGACCTTGCCGAACAAAGACAGTTCGCAGTTATTAATTTCTTTTCCACCTCCGGGCTTGGCGCGATATGGGGTTGGAATTTTTAAAGAAATTCATTACGACTGGAATGAACCGGCATACTTCTTCAGAGACAAGCACCGAGAGAAGTCATTGTTAAGAGGGCGGACGGATTGCTTAGAGTTCATAAATTTAACATGTCTACAAAACACGGTGATGAATTGCCAAGTTAGCAGATGGCGCACGAATGGAACATCTTGTGTTGGGTGCGGGATTAAGAGCTAGGAGCGGTTGCATTGAATGAGATTTAACCCTTGGGGAGTCAGGCACCGGAGTGGCTAGTTGGTGGTGCCACTCGGTGTGCGACAATTGGTGCGTAACTACGGTACGAATGATCCCTTGGGAAAGGACAAGAAGTTAACTAATTCATCCTAATTGAATTGAAGAAGAAAATATTAAGACGCTTATTGTACTGTGATTGCTTATTCTCCCGAAAGAGTGGAGAAAGTTCAAGGAAGAAAAGATAACATCTTCGAATCTTTGTACATGAAATGAAGGAATGGAATGTTATGCAAACCAACAAGGGAACAATTCGCCCTTTTGTTCGGCTTTAGAAACATATTTTACAAATTTTGCAAAAACAACTCAAAACTAAATTATTTCAGTGTTTAAAAAATAAATAATAAGGCATAATTATTTAATAAGTTATATTGTTATGTTATTATTATTATTAGAAGTTATTTATTTTGTGAGTCATTTTGTCCAGGAGGATGCGTAACTACACCTGCTTTGTTGTCTGCAATTCTCCAAAACACCTGTTGTTGACAATTATTACACCTAGGAAACGATTAATCAAACTTATTTTACACCGAATTAAACAAATAAACACAACAAATGATGCAATTAGACTGAATAGTCTAGGAAAGATCATTTCGGAGAATTTATAGGTCACATGGTGACCCAATTAACTACAGCAGCCTCAAACCCTTCAAAGTTTGTTGTTCCAGCGAAGCATCAATTCCTCCTCGTTGTTTGCAGTTCTCAGATCTTTCGAAGAGATAACAAGCGAGCGATATTTCAGCAACAACTAAACAAACAGCAACTCGGCCACGCCTCACAACTATAACAACGACAATAATAATAACAACAACAACAACGGCGTGCATAGCGTATCGTGGTTTCATATTTCAAAAGGATGGAATACCACAATGCAAGAGGTTTCAAATTATTTTTTTAATAGTTTGGAGAAGGTCGTTCTATATGTTAGTTCCATTGTTAGTTCGTCTCTTGGCTGTTCGTTTGAGAGTTTGGCGGCTGATTCTGTGAGGATGTTTGCGAGGCGCTCGAACCAGTACTCCTGTTGACGCTCTGTTTCCAAGTCTGGCATTTTTCGTGCAATTTCTGAAGTATCTGATCTTTCCTCTGCAACTCACTTCTCAAATCTTCCAGGTCCTGCGAATCAAATCACAATTCGACGTCGCTACTGAGTTTTGAATTACTTTCAAGTCAAATTAACCAACCTCTTTCTCCCCATGAGTTAGAATGGCTGCCTTGTGGTGGAAGAAAATATCGAGCTTTCTCGACTGCTCCAGAAAGTTACTGATGGCTTTTTCCATGCCTGCACAGATTTAAAACTTAATTTAATTTGATTATTTCCATTTAATCCTGGAAATGAAGAACTTTTATAAAAAAAAAAGCTCCTAACTGCTCTTGTTTTCACTCTGGTCACCAGTTACATTGAAGTGTTCTTGGCTTGAAAGTGTTGACAGCACGTTCTGAAAAGTAAAAAAGATGATTTGGATGTTTCTTGTTTAATCATTATTTATCAAATGATCTCATGAATTTTCTGGTGATGTAGAAACACAATGTATGAAAAAAGATCTTCTGGACAAAAGTAGTTGTTCAACAACCAAAAAATGAACATGTTTAACAATGCAATAAATTCCATAGGCTTTCAATTCCTACTTTAGCTACTCATCTTAACGTTCAAAATAAATTTTGTTTATCATTGAGGGTATTTATGTATATTCCACAATATCTGATGCTGATCTTATTAAAAACTAGTATAAAAGTTTACCATAAAAATATTGAATTATCTTGTAAATATATATTGTTTTAAAAGAACATAAGAATCGTTTGCGTCGTGTAATTTGAAGTTTGTGGATAAAATGGATATTCAAGTAGAACACAAATTCTTGACAATCAATACAAAATCGTACATAAAATGCAGTCTCGAGAGCTTCGACTAGATTTCCGTCCGACATCTTTAATTTAAAAATAACTTTTAACGCTCGATTCGAATTTTCAAGAGTTACGGCGAGCCTCGCTCCGGCAAATGTTTACAAACAATGAAGCCCAAAAACTTTTAATTCAATTCAGGTCAAATAACTCAAATTATTTTAAAATACTCTCTTTTGGCAATAATTAAATGTAATTTTATTAAATAGTTTCATTAAATAATATATCATGGTATTAGAGAATTTAATCGCATGGCAACCCAATTGACCGTTCGGCCAGCAAACCTCTCGATGTTTGTCCCAACGAAGCATAATTTTATTAAGAGACATTTGTTCTGGAAAGATACAATATTAAAGTATTTAATCTAATCGGTTCCCGATAGATTGTTGCACATCCTAATTTGCCTGAGATTTTATTCTTTTTGTTTTGCAACTGAATGATTCCAGTCCACTGAATTTTCAAGCGTATTTTTCAGTGAATCAACATATTCATTCTGTTCAAAGTTCTTACCACGTTTCCTTGTTAAACTCGATCGTTTGTCTTCTCCATGATCTAAGACTGTTTGTAATCGTTTCCAGATACGAACCAATTCCTTTTCCATTAAAATGATGTTCTCATCCACATGTGGTAAAAACTACAATCAATATATTAGACATTTGCCTTAGTTATAATGATGCAACCGACAACTTCACATCACTCGACCCGGTAAGCACCATTCTCCCGGAACCGAACCATTTCTTATCCACCAAATGAGCCGCCCAAATTCACTCTCGTTTTATGCATGACAGGATATTGATTTTAGGCAAGACTAAGTGTTCATTGGTTTTTGATAATTCCAAGACACTCTTTTTATGCGTCTTTACAGTTTTAATTTTGCCGACTTTAGAACTCAAACAAGGTTTAATTCAACCACCCTCACTCCGTATTTCTCTCAGGCGTGACTCGCACATATGGCTAATCGACAACTTTTTCAAAGTTGCTAATTTATTACAGATATCCTGGTTAATTATCTGTTTTAAAACGAAAACAAGTAGCAAACAAATGCAACACTATTTCAAGCTTCAACTTGCACGTAGTCAAAGAGGACGTTTGAACCGACGGATTTTGACTGTCCCACTTGCTGGCCCCCAACAAACAAATCGACTTTACCTGAAATAAAATTTTTACTTTCGTTTTTAACAGAAAAATAAATCAATTTATTCCCAAATACCAGAGTAGAAGTGAAATCCTTTCACTTCGTCCCAGACTTTCAAAGCGTCGGAAGGAAACGTCAGGATGACGTTGAGAGGTACGTTCGAAGACTTGACGTAGTTTCTGCTGACGGCCACGAGCTGCAGTTGGGGCATGTGGACGGGCGGATTGACCCACCTCACATACACTTGAGTCACCTCGAATTGAAGTCGAATTATTATTATTATTACAATTATTAAAAAAATTATTAAAAAAAATAAAATCTACAGTCAATCGAATTTGTCGTCCACCTCGTCACTGTCGTAGGGTCCTACGTTGAAAATGTCTACAGACACGGATATATTGAGCAATCTCTTGTCGATTGTTTTCGGAGTCACCACCAGATTCTTGTAAGTGAATTTGGTGTAAGACAGACCATACCCGAACGGATACAAGGGATCTCCAGGTCCCTTGAAGTATCTGTAAGTTCTTCCCTCCATGGAATAATTTTCCATTGGAGGAACCTAAACACGAGTCTTTTAACATCAACGACGAGAAATTTAAAAAGAAATAATTGATTTTAGAATTATCTTATTAACTAAAACAAAGACATTGACAGGGAATAATAAAACAAAATATTTTTAATGAATATTCCCTTACACGTAAAAGAAATCCCTTGCATTAAAAATCAATTGTACTTGTTCAAGGGTCACTGGCCATGTATAAGGGAGTCTTCCAGCAGGGCTGACAACTACCCCATTGTCCCCAAACAACACCCTCCTCAAGGCATCCCCAGTTCCCTGAGCGGGAAGGAAACATTGCAAAATGGCTCCGATTTTTTGGCTCGCGTCTGCCAATCGAATGTCGACCGGACCAGCAGAGAACAACAGCAACAACACGGGCAACTTTGCTGAAATTGAATTAAGTTTTTTGTGGAAATTCTCTAAAGATAAATTTGAATCAAAACAAAATTTAATAATAGGTACAACAGTTTAGCTGATTGGTTAGTCCATTGAAGCAAAATGTGCAAGAAAAGGCATTTATAATTCTAAGACTATTTTACCTTTCAAATGCTGCAGAGAGAAAAACAACTACTAAAATAAAAGTCTAATAATTATTTATGTTTCTACTTTAAAAAAAAAATGAAATTTTAAGAAAAATCAATAAAAAATATTCACAATATTTGATGACATCCTTGAGGAGGTCTTCTTGGTGTCCTGGCAAATCGAGGCTAGCTCTGTCATTACCTTCACCTTCAATTTGCTGACCTGACCAATTGCAGTTAGGTATTTCATAGATTAATGAATAATTAATTTCTAAAACACAACAACTCGTAAAGCATAATTTATAACACGTATTAAAAATGTTTGAAGTCCAAAAAAAGTGCAACAGAAACCTGTTCCCAGACAAACGATGACCAAATCAGCCTCTCTGACTGCATGGATGACCTAAACGAATACAAGTAATAATAATAACTGGTAAACAAATTAACTTATTAACCTAGAAGCTAGTTAGGTCTTAACTTACAGGATCAGAAACGTAGGTGGAGCAGGCGTTATCGTTGCATCCCCGATTTGCGGTAACTCTCTCGGCAGTGTCGTTCAAGCCCCGATAAGGAGTCTTTGCATACCTTTCGTCGATAGCCGGGGAGTATAAACCAAATAGTTGCTCGAGATTGTCAACCATCGGCCCAACCATCTGACAAAACAACGCCATCGTGAATCTAATTAAAAAAGAAAACGTCAAACAAAAACAAGAAACAACGAATTACGGCGATTTTCTTGAACTTTCCGACGAAAAAAGGAAGTAGGTTTTCATTTTTCAGAAGGACAAAACTTTTGGTAGCAGCTATGATGGCAGCTTCTCTATGTGCAGGATTTTGAACGACGGAAGAGTCTATTTTCGAGTAGGGATTTCCGTCTTCCGGATCAAAATTGCCGAGTCTCATTCGCGTGTGAAACAATCGTTTGTTGCTCTCCACGACGGTGTTGTAGCTGTGGTACCGCGATTTTGTAAACAACTAACCTTAACATTTTGTGCAGATTTTTTTTAGACATACCTGACTAGCCCTTTCAAAACAGCTTCGTATAGGAGAAGATAAGCTGGACTCTTGCCTGGGAGTTCCAAGTCGATTCCGGAGTTTACGGCCAGCACGACGGCATCGAGAAGAGTCGGGGTGTACTTGTGGTAAATCTGCATGAAGCGAATACCTTCCCAGTCACTGATGAAGTAGCCCTTAAATCCCATCTCTTTCCTTGCGATGTCGATCATCATCCTCTTATTGCCGCAGGCCGGTACGCCGTTTATGCTTTAATTGAAATAATAATGAATTGAAATTAAGCTTAACAATGGCCGACAAATGACCATTAGTCGATTTTTTTCTAAACAGACGAACCTGTTGTAACTGCACATTATGTTTAAACTCCCGGCGTCGATGCAAGCCTTCCAGTGGGGCAGATAAGTCAGTCTGAGATCCCTCTCGCTGATCTTGAAGAAGAATCCAAACCCAACTCAAAAACGATACACAAAGCGATAATAAAAATACATAAAAGTACGTACTTTTGCATCAAAAGAAAACCTTAAAGATGGAATGTTTTCTGGACCAGAATGAGCAGCCAGAGTTTTGCAACCTGCATTGGCTCTAATAAACCTGGGATGATTACCTTGGAGTCCTTTCACATAAGCTGCAGCGAGCCAGCCGGAAAGAAAAGGGTCTTCTCCATATATTTCCTTCGAGTAAAAAGCAGGTAAGTTTATGTGAAGCATGATACTTGGAATAAAAACACTTAGAATAAAGAAATTCTTTTAATGTTTCCACTTAAACCTGTACTCTTCCCCACAACGGGTGTCTCATGATGTTTATGAAAGGAGCAAGACAACTGATGCTCTTCTGGTGATCATAGTCTCCTCTTGCTGAAGCATCATGATAAATTCCACGTGCTTCGGTTGCAATTATCTCCGCCATGTCGTGAAGAACTTCATAACTTCAAATGACTTACATTAATATACATTTATTTCTTAAATAAAATCCAAAAATTTTGAGCTTCACCTGAAAGTTGCTGCCATTCCAATAGATACTGGAAATGCTGTAGCTTTGTTTGGGGCAACCACACCCCTTAAGCATTCAGTGTTAAAGTTGTATGGTTTTATGCCCAATCTTTCAATTGCTGGACATGGACCTGCATCACCACCTCCAAAAGCCATTTGAAGAACCATTTCTTCGAGAGTAAGTCTTCTTACTAGATCGTCCACTCTTTCCTCCCATGACAAAGATGTGTTTTGAAATGGATATTGTTGCAAGTCGACATAAGTAAAAAACATCAACAGAATTAAATATCGTGTAGCCATCGCCACAAAGTGCCAGTAAGAAAGTCACATGCAAATGAATCTCTGTTTAATCAATTAGCCTGCTAAAGAGATATGATTAGCCAGCGGACACAACATCGCCCCAGTACCGCATCAGGTACGCAATGTTTTTCCAGGTGATGCTCACGAATATCAAAATTTCAGGAAAAATTTCTTGTTCGTCATGCTTGACCGGGCATCAAAGCGAACCTATTATTTAGAAGTAGCTATAAGCCCTAACAATGGCTTTCCATACTAGGCTCATTTGATTTTTTTTGTACGGGAGACCAAGTCCATTGAAAATCGATAAAAGTTAAATCTTTACACAATTTCAAATATACAAAGTCTTATCAAAATTAAAGCAACCGCAGAGTTTTATTTCTATGGTTCAAATTTAAACTAGAAATTCCCCCAGAAAGTAGGAAGTGGGGTCTTTTGCATCCGTTTCAAGATAAAGAGGAATCTCGTTTTTTCAGGACCTAATCTTAAAGTTTCACGATGAATTTGGCACAAATACCTGGAAACGACGTATGTGCAGACTGCAAGCAGCAATGTAAGTAATTTTTTTTTATTCATATTAAGCATTAACGAAAGCCTTCCATGAATGAGAGACAACCTTGTATTGACTCAAGCTCCAAGACATGGCGTGTATAACTTGGGTATTTTAATATGTGAATCCTGTGCGCACATCCATAGGGCTTTGGGATCTCACATCAGTAAGGTTAAGTCACTTAGTCTTGAACAATGGGATGACGCTTCATTGAAGGTTAGACCATTTTCTATTCACATGGATTAGGATTAAAGCTGCTGGCAATTTTCAAAAGGTTATGTCTTCTCGGGGGAATACCAAAGTTAATGCAGAGTATGAAGCACATGTTCCAGCTTACTACAAGAGACCTACTGCAGATGATCCTCAGTAAGATTAATAACAAATTTCTTAGCTAGTATACTTGTAGAAGCAGATGATTTGATCACAAAACACTTATTTAGCATTTAGATTTGCTTAAAAAATCTGATATAATTAAATTGCAAAAGAGTTTTTCTCAACTTCATCACTTGCTGAAACAAAGCTTGAAATAAAATTTAAGTGTCCTCAGAGAACAATGGATTAGAGCCAAATATGAAAGAAAGGAGTTCCTAGAGCCAAAACAATTGCCATACACATGCAACATTAAGGAAGGCTACTTGTGGAAGAAGGGGAAGGATGACAAGGCGTTCCAAAAAAGGAGATTTGTTCTTGATACGACTGAAAATACGCTGAAGTACTTCAACAAAGATGAGGTTATACTCGTCGTTGCAATCTTTGAAATGTCTTGTTTTAAATTTTTAATTGTAACTTGTCTTCAAAGGCCCGAGATCCTAAGGCCACGCTGAGGCTGGATGGCATAAATCTCATCATCGTGCCTGAGAAAGTGGGCCATCACAATGCCATGCAGATAACATTTGAACAAAATGATCAAACCAGACATATTTATGTTTATGCTGATGATGGTCAGGTAAGCATAGCTTATCATTCATCCACACATCCATCCATCCATCTATTCATTTAATTTATTTTAAATTTATTTAAAATAATATTAACAATATCAGGATCTCTTGGAATGGTACACTTCAATTAGGGCAGCTAAGTTAAAAAGGCTTCAAATCGCTTATCCAAATGAGAACATCAATCTCGTTAGTTGTTAGCAATGTCTTTGTGTCGTGCAATTCATTACCGACTTATTAACTAACCATTATTTATTATTTATGTTTATTATTAGTAAATTTATAAATTGTTTTCTTAGCTGGCTAAAAGGATCATGTGGGAATACCTAAAAGAGGGTTGGTTAAGTAAAACAGGCCCAAGAGCAAACGATGCTTTCAGAAAGAGATGGGTGACAGTCGATTACACAAAACTCACCTATTCAGAAGAAGCACTCGTTAGCAAATTGAAGCAAATTAGCAAATGAGTAAGCAAGATGAATTCAATGAGACGAGATTTCGTTGCAGTGCCCGTACCCGAAAGGAGAGATTTTCATAAGAAACGACGGAGTGACGATGGAAGAAGGCTTTCTAAACAACGCGATTCCGAACGGCAGAGATGCTAGTCTCGCCTTCGTTCTGAGCACTCCGGGAAGGTCGTTCCAGTTCATGGCGGACTCCGCGGAAGAGGCGAACCAATGGATAGCGGCGATCAGACGGGCCATTAACAATGAGAATTAAATTCGACTCGAGAAATAACCTCTTTTATTTTTGAAGCACAAAATTTGAAATGTATGAGACGCACTTCGTTCGTTCGATTGAACTGAAACGTGGCACTGTGGTTGCTCAAATTTGTTTTCCATTTTTTGTTGTTTTTTTGACTCGAAGTTTATTGTTTTCATGTCTGATATTAGCTTACAAGATCTGATTTGTAATGTTTTGGAGCTTTTGCTGTTGTTTTGATACATTTCTGCACTTGTTTTGAGGTCAGACTTCATTTTGTCGTTTTTATTTGTATTTACTTTTATACTGGTTCTTTTTAAGCCAAGAAGAGGTATCACTGCATATTGTTGTTTAACTCTCTAAATATTTGATTGCCCAATTGTCAAGCCATTAGCCTCAGTCGAACTTAAAGCCTCATGAAAATTAAGAGGAAATCATCTGCAATTTGTCGGTTAAATTGAGTTATTAAATCACCAGCCCCACCGATTAATGGTCGATTCAAGGAGTGAAACTGGTCTTCCACTCTTCAAATGATGCTTCATTACAACTTTTTGAGGACTGGTTATCCTCCTGTGGATACATGAGATGATGGTCCTTCTCTCGTATGATAACTCGATTGGTAGGTTGCAGAAAGGATTGAATGGAAGGATGCTATTTCGCTGAATATCAGAAAAACTTTGGGAGCCTGATGTTTTGCGACTGAAGTGTGATTTCTGAACTATTTAGGAAATAAGTAGATTTAATTGGTTGTCGTTTCAGATAAAACTCACAAAATGGGAAAGCAGATAGCTTCCTTGCAATAAGGTGGAAAACAATTATTTGTCCTAATAACAAATGTTTCGCTTTTCTTGTTCATTTTGTAAGGGGTGAAAATGATTGTGAGGTCTTAGGATTGAACATTAAACATCACAGTAAAGGACTGCCATCATAATTACAGAAACGCGCAGCGATTCACCACTAGGACAGATTAGTGGTAGCAAAGTAATTGCCATAAATTATTGCGAGGCAATTGAGAGAATTAAGCAATTACTTGATCACACATGTTCACTCTCCAAAACATTGACAGCACCCCATTCCCATGTAGCATCTGACGAAATCAACATGGCCTCTGAAAGTATAAAAAAAAGCCTAAAATGATGCCCTTGATAGATCATGCGAATGTAGCTAATAGATTAGAGGTTCTGTCCGACTCTTGATCATCATCAACAGACTTTATCAAATAATAAATTCCCTACCCAAATCACTGTTCTCTATTTGGGCACCCAAGAAAGCGAATTGCATTCTTGAAAGTTTTCAACGATTTAGGTTCTCATTGTTTGCTATGAAATTTCAGCTTATCTTTAGCCCTGTTGGTTTACCGCTTTTTATAACTTTGCTTACTTTGTGAGGCACACATTTTAATAATAGTTCATCGTTGAAAATTCACCTCGACATTATCTCAACGCCATGTAATTGCACCATTTCTTGAATGAGAGGTTGCCATAGAGCGAGTTTAAGAGTGGGCTTTTCATGGATTTGTAATTATGCAATAAAAAAACTATTACCAGAGTATACTTATTATTATTATTACTATTATATACTGCTTCGCCATTTTTTCCAATGCCTCAGATTTCGTTTCATTCTAAACTAAGGTTAAAGACATTTCTAAAAGTTCCACCATGCATTAGTGTGAAGATCATACTAGATTGTTAAAATACGAATTAATTCCCTTTCTGATTTTCAACACTTTTGGCTTATCTTCTTCAACATATTTTCGTTTCCTTTTAGTTACCTGCTTAGGTGAGAGGAGTCACTGATGCGTGAACCGATTGAATAATCAGAGACACTCAGATATTTACAAAAATCGCAAAGCAAGTTATTCATAGCGAATAACGTGGGACAACGTAGGCGTCCCAAATACTTCTGAGACCTTTGTTGTTGTAACTTGTTTGGATGGAATTAATTTCAAGTTGAGATATTATTTTAAACTTTATAAACTGAATTCTGCTCCCAAAAATGTGGCTGGGAACTGTTTTCTACTTCTTCTTGAATTTTTTGGGTAATTTTTAACACTTTTTTTTAAACAATTTTTTTATTAAATTATTTGATCAAAATGTTATGCTTTGCATTTGCAGTGCTTTTTGTCTCAGGACAGTCAGGTAGGTTTAGAATTAATGTCATCATAATATCACAAAATTTAATCATATGGATTTCATTTTAAGGTGGACTTTCATTCCAAAACGTTCCCACATTTATAAACATCAATGAAGTTTGTAATCTGTTTGTAATTGTTCTTAATTAATAAAAAAATTCTCTAAATGAGAGTTAAACCTGAAAGTGATTTAAGGAGACAAATGGTTTCATAAATTAAAACAAATTGGTCCATTTTTTTCAATTGTAGACAACCCCCTTAGGGACTAACATCCAACAGATCAGTGTCATTAATACCAATTCTCAGAGGCCTATAAATGTTTCATGTACAAGTTCCAGTTCACAAGTGATTTTATTTTACATATTACATTGTACAAATATATTAACATTAATATATGCATAGATACATACGTTGAAGGTATCGTCATAAGACATTATTTCCATATTCATAATCTTATGTTTGTAAACACAGGAAGCCTGTGATACATTTAAATTAACTGCAATATCATCCACTCTGAACAACTGGAATGGTTATCTATACCTCGACAAAACTTTGGATTATACCAGAATTCAAAGCTATATCCTTCAACTCTCTGCAACTGTAAGACACAATATTTTCAAATCCATCCAGATAAATTGAATCCAGTTATGAAATTTAATTAACTAATCATCCCAATTCAAATATCTTCCCACCTTCACCTGGTTTAGGATAATTCGAATCAGCCTGTAATTGCAAGTCTTTCAATTAACGTGGTGGCCACACGTATTAGGCCACCGCGCTTCACCAACACCTACGTTACTGAAATCCAAGAACGAAGTCAGGTATGCACTGGTTATTAATTTATTTTTATTTTTATTGGTAGTATTTGATTTGAAACATCTCGTTTTAGGCAAGCAACGAAGCAATATTCACGTTCGTGGCAGTTTCTCCTACCAGTACAACAAGTGCCTTTCAAGTTCACTACAGGATTATCCCAGGTATGTAAGACGTTCCAAGTACTGTTAGAAATATATAATATGATTTTATTGTCAATTAACTTTACTACAAAACAAGGCCAGTTCAGTTCATATTTCCAACTCAATGAGATTTCGGGTGTGCTTACGAACTCAAGACCGCTTCAAACTATCGATCCAGTTTTCGGCGATGGTTTGGCAGTACTGCAGATTGAGGTAAAGTGACAAAGTGGAAGAGGAACATTGAGTTGATAAATTTTAAAATGTACTGTATCATTTCAGGCAGCATATTTAATAGAAAACGTTCCAGCTTGGAGCAATGCAAGTACATCTTCGATTACCAATGCGACCATTTATTTTTCTGGCAGCAATCTCTATCCTCCAACCTTTGACAAAACTTCTTACAACGGATCAGTGAAAGAAACCGCACTGCCTGGCACATTCGTTGATACCATATTTTTAACCGTCACTGATTTAGATAAGGTAATTAAATTAGTGCAGATTAAATTTAATAGATTACTATTTGATTTATTATTCTCTTTCACGACAGCCTCTTTCTGCTTCTTCAATCGTACTTACCATGGATAAAGAAACTGATAAATTTGAAGTCAGACCCAATAGTGGCTCGAAATTTTTGGAGGCCCGAGTCAGCGTGATTGACAGCGGCACTTTTAGCTACAATAAAGGACCCAGACAGTACTTTTTTAATGTAATATAATTTTTTATTAAAGAAGGTCAATTGACATCACTTCAATGTTTAAGTCATGTTTCAGGTCATTGCAAGTGACGGCCCTGGAGGAAAATCAAGTCAAGCAGCGGTGACTGTGAATCTGGTCCAAGTGAATAGATTTGCTCCGACGTTCTTCCAGAATCCCTATAATGTGACGTTACCTGAAACATCTCCGGCAGATACATTCGTGGTTCAAGTCAAGGTAATAAGTTCATTGAAACGTATTTAGTTCTAGTAACAATAGTAACAGCTTTTAAAATGATGAGCATCACTAATAACATTCATCTGTATAGAATTTTAAACTGCATTTTAACATTCCTTAAATCTCTTTCTGTCTAAAGAAGTAGACATTTCGTTAATTTATACAAATTACAGGCGTGGGATGAAGATATCGGTCCGACTTTTGGAAACGAAAGTATTAAATACAGGATCGGACAGGGAGGCTTAGGACTGTTAGTCGTTCAATAATAATTTGTGTTATTTATTTTAAAACTTACTAATCACTCGCCCACAGATTTAAAATAGGTGAAGACGATGGCACTATTACGGTGGCCCGGTGCAGAACTTACGGCAAGTATCCTTGCTTAGATTACGAAACCGTAGATTCGAGGATCTACAATCTCATTGTGTATGCAATGGACATAAAGGGAGAGGGACTTACCAGCACTGCCACGGTCATCGTCAACCTGTTGAATGAAAATGACAACCTGCCCCTTTATTCGGCTCCTGAATATCGAGGTTCAATAGATGACAATACAACCGTCTTGACAATTCTCCCTGGGCCAATAAAGGTAACATTAATTGACATATTTATGAAGTGGTAATTGGCATCCACAATCATATTGTAATGCTAAATAATTTACTAAATGCTAACTATATTATAATATCTGCACGATAATATTATTTCATTGCATTAACTTTGATATTAATAATATTATATCGTTGCATTTTTCAGGCGACTGATGCAGATGGAGATAACATTACGTACACCATTAGGGCTGGAAACGAGAAATTTTTGTGGAGAATCGATCCGTACACCGGCGTTTTGTCTCCAGTTCGACCAATTCTTTACACTGATGCACCAATGAACGGAATGTAATCCGATTACAATTATTTACATGCCATTAATCAATTATTTGTGCTCTAGCTGACAGAATATAATCGGATTAAAACCAATTAGGTGTTTATTAATAAATAGAGTTTTTATGTGTGTGACCATATCTCTTTAATGTAGTTTCAGCTTGGTCATCGAAGCCAGTGATGGAATGCACAACAACTTGACTACTGTTAACATCACAGTCAAGGTGAACAAATTTGACAACTATTGGATATAAATGTAAACAAAAAATAGAAAAATATACGAAATGAATATTTATAATTTGTTGCCAGCCAGTGAACAGATATCCTCCTGTGTTCACGGAGAAATTTTATAATGTCAATATATCGAGAACATTTCCACCAGGTATTTCAAACTTTAAGTTTTTAAAAGTGTTTTATCTTGTTAAAAATAAATGTTTGATTTAAAAAAAAAACAACGTTTAATCCTACTTTTATGGAGGCTATCACAGCGGCTTTGCTACATGATTATGATCATGATATTATTCTTAATTAGACCCACGAATAGTTCATGTGTTGATAAATTGAATTATCTTTCTTCATTTTTAACACATGGTAATTGTCTTAAATTGTAATCCACAAGTAATTTCATGCATTTTATTTGGAAAAAGGGAATGTCGTCTTACAAGTGAGAGCGATTGACAAAGATCCTCCCACCACACCTGGAGGAAATGTTACCTACCGGCTTTTGACTGGTGGCCAAGATGTCTTCAGTATACGGCCACTTACAGGAGAAATAATCCTCAACGTTCCATTGACACAGCTTACCGTACCTACTTATACATTAACGGTATTTACTGGAAGATATTTAATATTTAAAGAGAAATGTGTAAAACATTGAGTGGTACTCTCTACTTTATTGCCTTTCTGATATCCGTTAGATTGAAGCCAGTGACCAAGATGTCCAGCCGAGGAAAGACACGTCAACTGTAACAATAAACATACTCCCGTTACCTCTCTTCATTCCGTCTGCAGACATCACCATAAGCGATAGTAAGCCACTTTATAAACTAAATGAGCTTGTTGCAAAAGAATGTCGCTTTTGATTTTAGAAATTTTAAAATTATTTTGAAATTATTTTTTTAGGCACACCAGTAAATACCTTTGTTACAACGCTTGCTGCATTTACTGACACAAACCAAATCCCAAATCCCATTCTTCGATATTCATTCATTCCACCAACTGAAGGATTCGATATCAACATGAATCGTTTGCCAAATTTCAATGATAGTGACAAGGTTGTAAGACTTCTTTAAATTGAAATCAATCGATTCATCTCAGTAAATAAATTACGTACGTAATTGTCAGAACATGTTTACAATTAATGCACTCAATGGCTCTGTTCAAGTAAACCATGTTCTTGATTCTGTGAGGATACCAATCTGGAGATCTGTGGTTCAAGTTATTGAAAGTAGCTCAAATTTAAATGCAACAGGTATTAATTTCTGACAATTATAATTTCTATTCAGCATTTGTTTAAGCCAAATTTAGATAAAAGAAATTTTAAATTCCACAACGTTGAAGATGACAGACATATATTTTTGTGGCAGGCACCCTGACAATCAGAATAACCCAATCAAATAAAAGACCTCCAATTTTCAATCAACCTTGGAGTGAAAATTCGCCATTTTATAACTTAACGGTCGAGCAGGGAGATATAAAAAATCCCGAAGTTGCCACGTTCACTGCTTTATCTCCAAACCAATCGCTGACAGTCACCTATGAACTGGTTGATCCGCAATACTATTTCAGGCTTCAAGCTCCCTCGTCGGGTAATATTGTTTTAAATACAAAAAGTCATTTTTATTCAAGACATTTGATGAATGACTTACAAAAAAGTACTATATAAATGTTAAATATAAATTTTGATAAATTGAAGGTATTATTATCCAAAACAAGCCATTTCCAGAACAAATTAGAAATTACAGCTTCCTTCTCATTGCCAAGGATAATGGAATTCCTCCGCTCAGTTCTACAGCAACTATTAACGTTGTCGTGAATCCATTCAATTTCTATGCTCCTGTATTTGACCAGGTATGTGAAGAGAAAATTAATCTGGGAATATCAATCCATAACAATAACAGTAATAATAATAATAATAACAATAATAATAATAATAATAAAACTTAGTGTAATTTTTGCAGAACTCATATACTACTTCAATATACGAAAACGCGACGTCGGGTTCTGCTGTCGTCAAAGTGACTGCCACGGACGGTGATCCAGGGGACTTTGGAATTATAAAATATTACATCGATCAATCAGTCAACAACACCTTCTCCATAAATCCAGACACGGTGAGAATCAAAAATGAAGGCAAAAATGCAGCACGACAATGCAAATGTCTTTGGCCATGAAAAGACCGATATTGGAATTGAAGCAATTTGAAATTTGAAGAGATTTGAAACATTTCATTGTTTTGCATCTTTCAGGGAGAAATTACCGTAGCACCCGGAGCCACTTTTGATGCAGCTAAACGTCCTCAAATTGTTTTTACTGTGACAGCTGTTGACAGTCCCGGAACGCCATCCAAACAGAAATATGCCACAGCATTTGTGAGTGGAAATGAGAGACGAACTTAGGCAACAGCGTGACGTATTATATCGTCATTACATAAATATATTTCTTAATTATTAATTAACTGTTAATTAACAACTATTTAATCAACTCACTCAGAACAAAGATTTCACTTTTCACAGGTCACGGTGAACATTTTGGATATCAATAATCACGATCCAACTTTTATCTCGTCCGAGTTCAGAATTCAAATACTAGATACGTTTCCACCCAGAGCGGTGGTGATCCAAGTGCCGGCAACAGATGGCGACGTCGGAATAAATGCAGAAATAAAATATGCCATAGTTAAAGAAAGCGTGCCAGGTTTATTTCGATGATTTTGCTTATTTAAACGAGCCATAGCTTAACCTCGGGTTAAAATTTAAAATACTTTTAAAGTTAAAATTAATTTTAAAAATCTCTAATTTTCCTATAATAATGTTAATCAGAACTCATTAATGCCTTTCAGGAATGTTTTCCATCTATCAAAACGGAAGCATTTACTTGCTTCAAAGTTTAGTGGGGAAGCAGAACCAATACCAGCTCAACGTCACTGCCACAGACGGAGGCAGTCCGCCTCGATCCTCGTACTGCATGGTTTACATCACAGTCTCCCCGACCTGCGGATCTGCTTGCAACCCGATTTGGGTGGAACCTTCGTACATCAGAACCGTGCTTAATATTTCAGAGGTTACATCCTTTCGTTAAATTCCTTTTTTTTGTTCAATTGTTTATTTTGATGAATTTTTTATAAAAATTCTTCTCAAACAGGATAGAGACGTGAATTACATCATCTCCAATCTCACTGCCAAGAACTACATGGGACAGGCACAAAACATAACCTTTTCTTTTCTATTTGATAACGGCACAAAGGCATCCCAATTTCAGAATTTTTACATCGAAAAATTTCCTCAAGTGTTGAATTCTGCCACTTTGAAGTTGCGCAACAAATTGAATTATGGATTGAACAAGATCCACGTGGTACGTTTGCAATTGTTTTGTTTTTTTGGATGTTCTCGTATTTTCTGTTGTTAACTATTTAATTGAGTTATTGGATTTTCAAGTTTAAGGTTGAGGCAGCAGATACTTTTGTGCCTGGAAGTTCGGACGTCCGATATTTCACGATAAACGTGATCCCTTCGTTCAACCCTCAGTTTCCTTTCAATAGTCAGGTACGATTCCTTTTGAGTACTTTCTTTTAAACATTGTTTAAAAATTTAAAAAATGTTAAAAATGGTTTAATGATTACTTTGATTAACACCAAATTAACTTAACCATTGTACGTATCGACCTCAATATTCTTTCTTTTCTTTTTTGAGTCACTCAAGTAGAAGATTTTATCTTTCAGACAAATTGCTCTCTGCCGATAGAAGTACAAATTCCAGATATTTCCCCGGATGGGACCCTTGTAACAAAAGTTACTGCAGCCAGTAGATATGCTAATGAACAGGTGATATATTCTATAACAGGTGAGTAGTTTTTATGTTCTAATTAGGCAATTCCTCAAACTTTGATAACCTGGTTGTCGTTTATATTGTGTGACCATTTTTATTCATAAACTAGTTTATTTATTTACTTATTTGTTTATTTATGTGAGTGATAGGAAGTTTTCTTAACTTCATCGCGTACACATTACATAACCGTTTACATTTATTAACTATTTATTTATCTTAGAAAAAAGTCCCGAACTGCCTATTTACATCAACGATCACACCGGAGAGATTTTCCTCAACCAAAACGCCTCGGCGTTAAACGGAAACTATTCGGCAAAAGTAAACGCCAGGTATTCCGTCAGAGCGGACCAAACCGCTTTCCTTTGCACCGACGGCGGTCTCGACCAATCGAACGTCAACGTCCTCGTCAGAGTCTTCCAGGTGTTACCAACCTTCGCCAGGAATCCCTTAACGTATTGTTAGTTACGAAAGTGTTTGCTTTGATTTCATTGATGATGATTGTGATGTTAATTGTTTTTTTATATGTTGTGGATAATGTAATAATATTGTAAGAATTTATTATTACTTAAGTTTATTTCGATAATATACAGAATCTTATTGAGGTTAGTGCAGTGGCACAATATTGGTAATAAAGTAGCTTAGTATCTCCAATTCCCAAAGTAGTCCTTAATTATATAGCAAGTAATTCAAGACACAACAATGTTTATTAATTAGATAATATTAATTTCTAACTTGTAGTTATGTAATAGTTATAACAATACATATTAACGCCATTGCAGGCATCGACAATAGCTTAGATGCTGGTTCGATTGTATTGCAACTCAATGACGAACTTGCAAACAACAACATCGGGCAAGTTACTTACGAAAAGAGAGGTGACGGAAGCCAGTATTTGAATCTTAGTCCTGAAGGAAATATTTTACTCAATACTGCTGCCTCTAACATCAAAGGTTGAAAATAAATTTCAACAAAACTTTTGTCTCAGAAAAATGTAAAAAATGATCTTCGTTTGTTATTCAGTGACCCTGTTGAATCTCGACGTGGGGTCAAAACTGGCCCAGATTCCTGCTAAAACTGCTTTGGTGTCCACTCATGTATGTTATTATAAACTCTTATAGTCTTACAATCTCTTATAACATTACAATCTCTTATAGTATTACAAGCTCTTATAGTATTACAAACTCTTATAATATTACAAACTCTTATAGTATTATAATCTCTTATAGTATTACAGACTCTAATAGTATCACAGCAGTCATCATGCAGTTCAGGAAAGTTAACAGTTGTAAATTAACAATTGTAAACATTTTGCTGCAGGGTTACATTGTCAATAGGGCAACAGATCTCATTCTCGTAACTCTCAAACAACCCCTCGGTGATTTCCTCTCCTCGGGCAAAGAGCCTTTCCTGAAGTAAACGTGGATTATTTAAAAACATTTTTTTGTTGTTGATCGTAATTTGATGGCGATTCTAAAATGTCAAACTTTTGAAACTCAGTACGATGCGCAAGTACGGAGACGTTTGTTACGTCGACGCTGGATATCATTCGAATGAACAAGGCAACTTCAACGTGGAACAGTTCGTATTGCTTTCCAGATTGCTTTCCTCCATTCACTCACTCGCTCGCTCGTTCGTTCATTCGTTCGTTCATTTATTACCGTCTTCCTAATAAAATAAATAATGAATTAAAATTCATTCGTTTCCCACAGGACGGACGTATTTCTCTACATCATAGGTAACGCCTCCAAGCCACTACCTCCCTTGGAACTCGACCAAACTTTTGCCACGTTGGCCATGAGACAGGAATCCAACATAATCGGAATAACGGTGAGCTGAGCATGGGCTGCATTTTCGTTCAAAAGCAGATATGCTATCAAATATATCTATGAAATAGAAAAATTAATTAAAATAAGATTATAAAATATAAAAATTAATTAAAATAAGAAGCCATAGCCATAGCAATGTTTATCAACCGTTTATTTATTTTTTTAAAAGAGTTTATTCAGGTATTAAATTGAATAATTAAACCAATTTAAGCTGAAAATGCTTAAAAAAACAACCGCTTTCTATCGTCGCCAGGGGGCTGTATCCAAGTGGGACGGATTCAATTACAACCCCGTTGCCATAGCGATAGGACTGATCATCGGGTTGCTTCTGCTGTGTTTGCTCTTCTTCTGCTGCTGCTGTCTTTGGCCATTCCTGTTAGTTGCCAATGGTTACCAGATGAGAAGATGGTCGTGGTGATGGTGGTGGTGGTGGTGATGATAACGATAGCAATGACAATGATAATGAGCTGTAGTAATTATCACAAAACCATCATTAAATAATAATAATAATAATGATGATGATAATGATATTAATAATAATAATAATGATAATAATAAGTGATTAATAGGATCAATTGATGTAGTGGTAACTATATAGTAGTCTAGAATTAGACAGATTGTTTGCATCAAGAGAGTTTTTTATTTTTAAATTACATATAATAAAACAATAAAACTTATTTCTCTCCTCATTGTTTTAAAACAGGGCAAAATGTTGCATGGCCAGTGGTGAGTGGTAAATTATAAAAAAAATATTTTTTAAATTTAATTAATTCAAAATTAATTTATTTATCTATGACTATTTATTATTATTTAATCGGCAGCTGAGAATGAACCTCTTGTCACAAAATCTTTGGCTGGAGGAGCGTTAGTGTTTTATTTTTTTATTTTTTAAACTTTATTTGTGAAAAATTCAAAAACAATGACTTAATTTTTTGAATTTCAGAATCAATAGGGACTGGTGAGACTGCTACATACATTTGAAATTTCTTTGTCTGAATTTGCAATACCTGCATTTGCAATTTCATAAATCACCTATAATTAAATTAAATTATGATTATAATTGACCTCTTATAAACTCTTTTCAGGGCGATTAATCCACAGCTTCAAGACCAGGAAGTGAGTAAAAAATAGTCATTGGTGTCCGCTCGATGTCGCTGAAATGTTATTTTTATAAATTTAATAAATTTTTATTATATATTTTTTTAAAAATCTTCTTTTAATCCATACTTTATGGCCTGTAAAACTAGCTTATCTTGACCAATCTTAAGCATAAATGTTTAGAACTCTACTCTGAGATACACTAATTCTTATGCTCTTCCACCAGGAACACCTGAGGATGGATGTTCCCGATACGGATGCCACCGTCGGCAAATCCATGGCCATGCACGGCCAATTTGACCAGGATTACGGAGATGAGGACATTCTCCAGGCCGACAGTTTCAAATCTACTGTGGTCGGATTGTTTTCAGTTCATGGATAAGCGACGGGCAAAAGTCAAAACTGACTCAAAATATTTTTGTTTTGTCACTAATTTTTCTGATTCAGGAAGTAGCCTAGGGTTAGGTCCTGGGTGGGGTCTGGTCTGGGTCTAAATATCCCTGTCTGAGAGTAGTCTTTTGCCCGTCACTTATTCAACTCAGATTTGGATTGGCTCCTTATTGGCATTCTACATTTTAATTTTAATTTTAAACGAACAACCATCATTCCTAACTTAAGAGGCGAGAAGATTCAGCCACGGTCGACGGAATCACGAGCAACGAGGGCCTCCAACCGGTCGTCCCGACGGGTTACGTTCACATCGAGGCCCCGTTGGCTCCCTCGAGGAATGCTTCTGCTCTGGGAACGTCCGGTGGCCTGAAAGCCGGGAACGAAATCAAGACCATGACGGAGACCACCGTTCGAGAATCTTTCGAGAGGGGAACGACGCAGGGAGCGAGGTCGACGTACACCAATCAGGACGACTTGGACAGACAGAACCTGTACAGTAGGACGTCGAGGAAGGCGGAAGTCAGAGACGACGAAGAAGAACCTCGGGGACCCGTCCAGCTGAACCGAGCCGGAAATGCGGGATCCCAGATCGGCGCGACGCTCATCAAGCCCGAGCCGGTCGGAGGTTTGACTCACGTCCAGAACATCATCAGCGGCAGTGAACCCGTCATCTCGACTCGGGGCAGTTTCCCGGGAACGGATTACGACAACTATTCGAGCACGCTGGTCTCGAATCTCCCCAGATCTGATATGGCCTACTCGAACGAGGTTGCTGTTGGCATGGTTTTTTTTTAAAATTATTCTCTCTCCCACAGAATGATGCAAGCATTTTAAAAATTCCATTCCCTCAGGTGGTGTTCTCAGGACTGAGGCCGGTGTCGCGCTACGAGGAGGTGGGGGGGACTTTGCGCATCCCTCGGAACGAAGTGCTGCTGAACCCCTTGAACGCGGGTTCGACGCAGGAGTCGAGCTACATGGAAAGATTCGAGGAGACGAGGTTCCTGTGAAGGAACAGAGCTGAGTTTGAGACTCTCAGAACAATGCTTATTAAATTTTTAATGATTTTCTGCAACCTGAGTTTTTCTTATCGATTGTCATTCATTTATTCATTCGTTTGTCGTTCATTTCTACTTTACATTTAACCATGGACCTCTCTACAGCAGTGTAGCAGGAACTTTTGTTTGCCAAGACATTGTGAACAAAGAACACTGTTTTTAAACGTGTATTTTTCTTCAAGAAAACAAGAGCAGATTAGCAGCCGAAATATCAATTGCAATTGACTGGAAAATCACGTGGAACTGGAATAATTGCTTTCAACAAGTGATTCAGTGCATAAAAAAGAGATGGCAGATGTCACAATTCCAAAAGACGATTAAGCAATTTAAAAGATAAAAATTGACTGACAGATTCAGTGACTATAAATTCAGTGGATTTCTAAACTAAAATCTTCAATTTAAACCTAAATGTTCGGAAATTATGAATACACGAATGTAATATACACTTATGTATATATAAATAAATACGAAAACACACAAATTCAATGTAGGAACGAGTTACAAGGGGTTGAAAAATACAAAATTGAGGAAAAAAAAACGTTAATCTGGAAGACAAACTTGGACAACAATACTCAGTTGATTCACGCAACAAAACAAAAACGCGACCAAAACTTCGTGCAAAAAGACTGGCCTGCGGCCGACGGGATGGCATTTCTATCTCGGTACAAAAAATTGAAAGCAGATCGTATTAAAATTAATTAAAATTAAGATTAATTAAAAATAATAAAAATTAATTCTGAAATTAAATCCAAGATATTGGAGAACAACGAGATCTTTTACTCTCTGACTTAATCAATTGATCCTTTGACGATTTTTCTGACTTTTTGTTTGAGTATTCAACGTGCTTTTTGACTTTTCCAAAGCTAGAATTAAAGATCAAAATTTAAAGAAAAGTGGAAAAATTGCAGCTAAAATGACTTTGAAATGTTTTGTAGACTTTGATTGGTTAACCAAAAGCTTTCAACTTTCAATTAAAAAACATTATTCAAGATATTTTCAAACCCTTTCAGAGATAATTTTTGCTTCTCTTGTCTTTCTTTGTCCTCGGCGTTGAGTTTTAAATCTCTTTTGTGATGAGTTGTGTCTGACAGGTCTGTTTTGGAAGTTCAATTAAATATATATTAAATCTTTTAAGTTTAAGGTAAAGTTGCTTTGTTAATGAAATTATTATTATTATTGTTATTATTATTATTATTATTGTTATAAAAAAACTTTGAAATCTGTCTGATTTGATCGGTTAAAGATCTTAAATAACTTTAATTACTTTTAAAATCATCTTCATCAAAACACTTGTCAATTGCAGCCCTGAAACTGTCATTGATTGCCCTTGTTCTAAAGCTTCCAAAAATGCCTGAAAAAATAGAAAAAACAAAGTGAGCAAAACTAATAATAATAATAATAATAATAATATAATTATACTAGTAATTATTATTATTAGTCTGCCTATTTGCATCTACCTTCACATGAAGACCAATTTAGTTCTGAAGTATTGCATTTGTCCATCAGTGACTCAACAGAATCTGCTCTGCATTGCTGTAAATTTTTCTTCTTTTCTAAAATCAAGAACAACCTTCAAACACATTATAACTAACTAACTAATTAATTAATTTATTAATTCATTTTATCAATATATATATATATATAGATATAATCTCGATAAAAACATTTTAACCAAGAATTAAAAGTAGAAGAACCCAAAAAGCATCCTACCCGACCGATGGTTCTCGATCTTTTCGAACGTTTCCGTGGTCCTCGGGTGCAAGTGTCCCTTCCTCTTCTCCGACATGCTCTGCCTTCCGACACCCTCCCTCGTGAAATGCGCTCTGCGACCTCGCGAGTCGCTCTCGGAACTCCTTCGGACGAACAAAAGTTTACGTCATGCAAATACAACAACAACGACGACGACAACAGCATCAGCAACAACAGCAAATACAACAACAACAACAGCAATGATCACAACAACATAACATCGTGGTAAGTCTGCAAATGAGAAATATTTACGGAATAGTTTCTGACAGTTTTCTTTTTATTAATTAATTAATTTAATTAATAAAAATAAAATTAATTAATTAATTAATAAAAAGTAAATTTTTTTCTCACAAAACGGAATCCGTGTCATGTTGGAAGTCCTTTTGGAACCTGGAATCGCTTTTCGTTCGCCTCCTTCTGTTATCGTTGGCAGACGATTCCTGTAAAGCATTTCAATGTAATTAAATTAAATATTAAAATTAATAATATAATTTATAAAATTATTAATTATTATAATTAATAATCAATGTTAATGATGTTACCATCTCAGAGTAATTCCTATTAAAGTCGGTTCTCCGTTCGGATTGATTTTGTGAATTGAAATTCTCCGATTTGTTCTGAAATTATTATTAAAATGATTTTAAAAAAAAAATTTTAATAATACAATAAAAAATTTAATACAACACCTTATATCTTTAAAAAAATCAGAATATTATTATATAAACGATTTAAATATTTAAAATAACAAAAAACTTTAAAACAAAAATAAGACGAACGAAGGAAGGAAGGTAAAGGGACTTCGTTGCCCTGGCAACAACCAGGACGACATTTTCGTTGACCGGAATCTTCCTCAACAAGGCGACGACTTCCTCCTGGGGTTTTCCGGTCATTTGCACTCCGTTGACCTTTGGGAAAAAATTTAAGATTGATTTAAAATTAATGAAATTAAATATCTGCAATATATAATAATATATAATATTAAATATAAATGTATTAAATATCATATTGTTTTAATTTAAATTTTACAAAACATTTTTGTTTTAAATTATTTTACAGTTTTATTTGGAAATAATTTGCTTTCCAAGCAAGACACTTGCAGTGTACTCAGACAGGCTGATTGAATAAGCTGAAATTATTAAAAATCAAACTCCAAGACGACCAATTATGGCTAAAAAGCTACGAGCACCTCCAAAATGCAGTCTCCAGGCTGCAGTCTTCCGTCTTCGATGGCGGATCCCGACGGAAGGATTTTCTTGACGAAGATGAAACTTTCCTCTTCGTTCGTTTTGTTGTCCTGCGTCGTCACGCTGAAGCCCAGACCTCTCGCTCCTGCGAAAAAAAAAGGAATTTTATTTTAAAGCAAGAAAAAGATTGTTTTATGAAATCGAAATGTCCGTCTTGCATTTCCACGTTTCCGACAAATCACCTTTTTTCAATTCGACGACGAATCGTTCCTTTCCCGAAGACAAAGTCGAGGCGGAAATTCCGATGACGTCCTTGGAAGAGACCACCCTGTCTCGAAGGTGCAGAGCGGTCTCGTCGCGACGGTCAGGATCCTCGAACGGATCGATCGAGCGGTGAAGGAGGCCGAAGCCGTCGAAGCTTTCCGTCCTCGGGTGGCAAATGTTCGGAACCTCCGAGCGACCGACTGCGCCCTTGCCGTCGTTTGTCGGGATCGGATCGGGGCTTTTGAGGGGGACGATTCGAGTGCAGTAGAGGTCGCCGTGCGGCGGACGTTTCCGTGGAAACACGTCCTCGGGTTCTTCGCGGCGAGGCGGGTTCAGAGTTCGGACGATCGCTTCGTTCGCTTTCCTCCTGGAACTTCCGAGACTCGAAGTCTGTCCGGGCATGTGCACAGGAACGGAGGAGGATTTTTCGTGTTGGAATCTCGAGGCGGTGGCAGGGAACTGGAAAACAAAGATGTTACAATGGAGCGATTTAAGAAAATATTGGACAAAAATATGGACAACCATTATCACCACCATCGTCATCATCATCATCATCATTCATAGAATGTTGAAGTACAATTTTATTACAAAAGTACGATTGAATTGCTACAAAATTATGATTTAATTCGATATTTGAAAAGATGTACTGAGGTCAAATCAAGGTCAATGGAATCTCAACTTCCAAGGATTCACTACTCACGTTCAGAACTTCATCGCTGCCTCTTCTCACAAACAAGTTGCGATCTGCAATTTTATTTCAAAAATATTAGTATTCAGACAATAAACTAATATATAAAAAAAATTCATCGAATAAAATTCATTTAAAAAAAAATATTCATTCATTCATTGATGTGACTAGCCAGTAATTAATCAGAATCAGAACAACAATCGAGTTATGCTCACAAATGAATGAATGAATAAATAAATGAATAAATTAGTTAATAAGATAATTAATTAATCAATTAATTAATAAATTATTAAAAACTCCAAACCCCTCGTGAAGTTGTCCTCCCTGACGTTTTCCTCCTCCTTCCCGAAGTCTCGGATCAGTTCCGGACTCCGTGACCCCTCGGAACTCTCGCTGGTTCCGTCTCCGTTCCTATGGCAACGGGAGGTCTCGGACGAGAGGCCGAACGTAGCCACGAGCTGCGATCGATAATTAGACATTAATAATAATAATAATAACAATAATAATAATAATAACAATAATAATAATAACAACAATAATATTAATAATAATAACAATAATATTAATAATAATAATTATTATTATTATTAAATTTTAATTAATTCGAAATAAAAAAAAGAAAAAAAATCGCAGTTTGCTTCGAGACTCTTTTCCAGCACATTGTTAGCCTTAACGACAATTATTAATGAATCCTAACGACTCGGGTCGTGATGATTATGATGATGATGATTAACTTCCTCTTGCGTGATTGGTCATAATTGATTGTGCGGTGGTTACTGCTCTGCTCAATCATTTTGATTTGCCTCCAGCCAATCAATCAACCAACCAACCAACCAACCAACCAACCAACCAACCAACCAACCAACCAACCAACCAACCAACCAACCAACCAACCAACCAACCAACCAACCAACCAACCAACCAACCAACCAACCATCCAACCAACCAACCAACCAACCAACCAACCAATCAATCAACCAATCATCCAAACAACCAACCTGTTCTTTGTCATCCACTACGTCCTTCAGTCTATCCCCAGGATCGAGGAGAGCGTTGTTGTCTATGGTCTTCAAGTTTACGATGTTCACGCAAACACCAGAAGACTGCATTAAAAAATTAAAGAAAAAAAAATCTCAAACAAACAAATAAATTTGGAACAAATAAATAAAATAATACGATGATCATCATCATCGATACATTGTTTACAATATCGGTTGTTACTATGGCAACATCAATAATGTCACTCATGCTAATATATGTGTACATTGACCTGCACTCAAAGATCAGACACCATCTTCATCATCATCATCAACACCACCACCATCATCATCACCATCATCATCAACACCATCATCATCGCCATCATCATCATCATCATCATCAGGTTGACACACAAGGCTCAGTACAAGTTTCATTTCATTGTCAAAGCAGACTTACAAAATGAGGTCAATGCAAAGCTAACAAAGCTGTTGAAACGTGCCACAAATCAGAGCACGAGAGACGAATAAATAAAGTTATGTTTGTTAATAAAGTTAATAACGCGATAAACAAACATTTCTGAAATTATTTAAAATCATTGTTTTAAAAACTTAAAATGAAATTTAAACATTTTCATCATCTTGATTTTCACGATTCTTTTGCAATGATAACCTGCTGACTTGTTTTAACAATCAAAAGATTCAAAAAGCCAAAGAATAGCAAAAGAATGGGCTTAAAATAAACATGCAATAAATAAACTCTTAAAACACCGGCATCGAGCAGACGCCAGACAACAAACTGGCATAGACGTATAAGTATCTCACATTGTCCATAGTCTTCAAGTACCGATGGACTGCCCTGTCCATGACCTCTCCGATGCTGAGTTCCCCGTCTCCGCATGGCACGACCACCCGAATAGGCCCAAAACAAATTATGACTTTCATGTGCAAGGAATTTTCTGAATGAAAGAATAGAATGATGTTCACATATCATCTATTGATAAGAGCATTGAATATCTTGGCTCATAATGAATGCATATCGCTTCTCAGACTGAGCTATGATCGCAGTACAAATAGCGTTTTCTAAATACCGACGGTATTTGTCAACCTTCATAACCATAAGCGGTCCACTTGAACATGAGCAAATGTTTTTTTTTGCTTTGACCCCATTTTTTTTTTAAAACTTTATTGAGAATGTTAATCAAAGCTTCACCTCGTTGGCCAAAACGCTAACAGTTGCTTGGGACAGCGAAGAGACAAGATCGTGAAAGAGTATTACCGAAGTATTTAATTAAGTGAAAAATCGCTAAATTATGCTCATCACGTTCGGATTTTGGGTTTCGAAACAATGTCCTCGAATCTCGTAGCAACTCACCTGGTCTTCGAAACGTAAACACAACACAGGTCTTTAGAATTGTTTGCTGAAATCGCCAAAAAATTATCTCCTACTTCATTGTTGTTGTTATTTTTAAAGTTACAATTTGGACTTAAAAATTATAAATATTTTTTTTGTCCTTAAAGTAAAAGGTTTATAAAACGTTTATTTATAAAATTTACAAACTTGTATTTATGATCTGCATAAAATGTATAAAGGTGTAAAGATGTTACGTAACTTGTTAGTCGTATATATAAAAAAAAATTATTACAGGTGCATTAAAGTTCCTTTTCCAAGCATATTTCAAATGTAAGAATTAAATCTTATTCTTCTGCTCTTAGAAAGAAACATTGCATTAAACTATGAGCAAATAAAGATATTATTGAACTGTAATTGAAAATGAAATCTTTGGTAAAGATCTAATCAGGTGCTGATGTCACAAAAACTAAAATTTACTTTGTAAAATCATTAATGTCATTGCTTGTGAATCTGGTGATTCAAAATAGTTCATGAATTCACATTTTCTTGGTCCAATAAATCCTGAAGTTAGGGGAAAATGTAGGATCTATTTTTGGATCAAGTTTAAGTTGAAGTTTAGTGAACTATAAAACACGATTTCATAAAGAATTTTATAGACATGATCAGCTTTTCACTGAAAAATTTCCTTATTTCTAATTCTTTTTATCGAGTTATTAATCATAATAAATATAATAATATAATAATCATAATAAATAGTGCTCAAATAGTAATTTATCAACGTTCGTTGTTGCTGATTGGGGTCAATTTGATTTCATTTCATGACTTGGTGTAAACTGTGCTCTTCGGTCGATCACCAGTCTATCATTATATCATTATATCACTATGCCATTATATCCCTATATCACTGTATCACTATATCCCTATATCTCTAGAGCTCTCTCAGACCATTCTAACAAATGAATGGCCAATGAATGTTCCCCAACCATTAATAACTTATTACTCAACGCTCTGGCAATAAAATCAAATGAGGATTCTTATGAGACAGTTTATTTTAAAACCTTTTTCACGAATTCTAAAATTATCCGCCAAACAAGACTCCATTGATTCTCTATTGTGAACGTCGATGTGAAGCGATTTTCTCACGAAAGGCATTCTGTTCACATCGAAATGGCTCCTTTTATTTTACTCACAATCGTTCAACTTTTGAATTTATCTCTTGGAAACAGCAGTAACAAAAAAAAAAAAATAAAAACAAAAATACGATTAAATAGTTGTTTTAATGCTGAGTTCTTTTAAATATGGAGATGGAGGAACAAATCAAATTAAGTTGAAAATCCGTCAAAAAAAAGAAAGAATCATTTCAGGAAATTATGTTAAAAATTAAAAAAAAAAATTATTCTGCTTCCAGCCAGACCCCAGCCCAGGACGAAACGTCTGCCAAGACTGGAGAAATTATGGAAGTGCGGCCAGTACCCATTGAATACTGTCTCAAAGTTTCCCGTCAACTTCTACTAAAATTTGAAGATTCCCATCGCAACGAATGAAAAGAAAAGTGGTTTTGCTTCTAAAGCCTATTCAATGGTTTATTGAGGCCTTTCTTGTATTGAAAGAGTTGGGCGGAGAACGGGCGGACACAAATAGCGATGTGTTTACTTCAACAACAGAATCTCGAATTCAGGGTGTTTCAACGTCTATAGGTTGTCAGAAAATATCAGAAAAAAAAGGAAAGAAAAAAAAACAATTTTTTTAGGATATCATTTCAATTATTCTTGATTTTGTTGAAAATATAAAATTAAAAGATTGAAAACGATCGATCGCTTTTTCAGGACTCACAAAATATGAAGAAATGTTTATCTTGTTTTATCCAAAACTCTCGTTTAAAATTTATATTTAATTTATATTTAATCATAAATTTAATGAAATTTACGAAATAAAATTATTCCACTGTTTTTGAGATCAAAGACCCCTCTGTTGAGATAATGATGATTATGATGACGACAATAATAATAATAATAGTAATAATAATAAAAATAATAATAATAATAATTCTATTTAAAATCTAAACTTATCAGGTGAGAGAATTGAACAGCATGAGAATTTTTCAGATCGCAGTGGGTGCCAATTCATAACCTGAGCTCAGAAAAACAGGTGTGGGAAATTTAAATGCAAGATAAATAACAGTAAACTCTGTGTGGAATTGGCCACAATATCCGTCAAAACCAAAATGACCTACAATCGGATCCTGTTAATAATATTAAATTAATAAATAAATAAACTAAAATTATGTATAAACAGCTGTCAGCACCTCTGGTATTGAATCTGAGATTATAGAGTATAAAAATAAAAATAATAATAATAATAATAATTAAAAAAATAATAATAATAACAATAATAATAATAATAATAATATTTATTTATTTGCAGAATAATTTCTAAAACCTCTGCCAATTGAAATCAAAATCATTCGAACGTGGCCTGTTCTGTTCTATTGGCAAACAATTATTCCCATCTTGTAACTTCTCAGTCACTGCCTACGTAGGCAGAAGAGGACAATTATTCTGTCAGAATAATTCTGTCATTCTTCTAACAGAATGGAGACATTAAAAATTGGCAATAAATTTCTAAATTCTTTTTAAAAGTAAACTGCGGTTTATAGCCGGCGTTTTTGTAGAGAAATCGAGGAAGGGACAATGGCTTTGGATGCAGAGCTGAGCAAACAATGGAGTCTCCTCTGGTGCTCACCTGTAGTTGTCTAACGAATGTTTGCTACAACAATAACGTACTACCTCTAAGCCTGGCAGTGCTCTGCTCAGTGCTCTTGTTTTCGTTGTGCTTCGCTCATCCTCAGTCCTATTTAACCATTTTTAATTAATGAATGAATGAATGAATTTATTTATTTATTTATTAGCAGCTTAACTGGTCTTAGATTATTACTTAGAGAGCAGAGAGTTTGATGAAAATCGGTTTAAGTCATCTCTTCTTGTTAGCCATGCACCTGCTCACCATGTGATGGATTTAAAGCGACGTGGTTGTTGCTGACGACAAAAGTGATCGATCACAGTTTCTTCTTCTTTTTTTTTTTTTTTAAATTGTTTTATGGACTTCTAGTTTGTGTTTTGTATCTCTGAAGATTTTGAATCTCATCTGTATCTATCTAATAGGTTTTGTGAAATCAAGTTTTGATATTTTGAACGTTTTGAACGTTCCAATTTACGTAATTTAGGCCCATTTATTCCAATTTATCGAACGCCTAAAGGTGCATTTTTATACAAACACACAAACGAACAATCCCGCTACCATGACGACGGAGACAACACCGCTGTCTCCGGAATTATGGAAGAGTTTCGAAATCGAGGAAAGAGAGGGAGAGATATAGACACAGGGAGAGATGAACATCACCAATGGAAAGAACAACAGAATCGTGCAGGAAAGAATGAGAATGAACGAACGAATGAATGAATGGACGGACGAACATCGATGTGGTGCATTGTTTGGGCCGCTAGAGTACAGGTAATTTGTCAGGCCGTAAGCTGATGAATGCTTAATCGGCTAAGAATAATGTTCTCTCCAACTTTTGTCGCAGTTCTCTTCTGGTGTTGGTCCGTGTGTTGGTGCGCTGACGGGCTGATTGTTGACAGGAGAACAGGTATTTATTGAGACAATCATGTTTTTTCTTAAATGTTAGAGAAATCGGATGCATGCCTTCGATGGAAATTTAATGAAGGCGTGGTCACCTTATAAACAGGTCTCGATCAGAGATTATGAATGAGCAAAATTGTTTTCAACGAGTGACTATTACAGCTCACCAACACAACTCCCGGACAATCATTTTCTAGCAATTATCTGACTGACTGACTGACTGACTGACTGACTGACTCTCTATCTCTTCAGGCAGCAGCATCGTCGTCGTCGTTGTGTTCCAGAGTTTGAAAGAGGAATTCATTCGTTTTGAGAGGATGTTAATGGAATCGGGAGCTTATTGAACGAGAATGCTGCCAAGTGGAGCCATCATGATCGGCCAGCCAAGCGGTGCTGGTCCGAGTTTACCTCTGCTCAATCAATTCATGAACCAACCTCTCGTTTACATCCGAAATCCGACCTCTGTGTTGAATTCGAATTTTGAAGTTGCTCCGTCGTCACTCCAGACCTACGCTCTTCTCCAGCAGAATAACAACGCTGCTTACCAACTACAGCCACAAGGTTTGATACTCTTGGAAGATGTTTATCACCTTTCTTTGTATGGTATTTAGTTTTAACGTCTCGTTGTTCATGTTGCTGTTGTTTTTGTTGAATGCAGTTTTGTCGCAGTCGCTCCCGTCAACAGTTCAGGTTCTGCCAAGTTCTGCCTTTCATCAAATGTCTCCAACATTCCAATCCACACTTGCGTATATTCCAACTCATCAGCATCAAGCCATCAAAAGGGTAAGCATTGGATTGTGATTGTTGTGATGGAAGATAAATTATGAATTCGATTTGCCCTTTTTTCCTCATTTTGATAGAGAGCTTCAGACTGCGTGTCACCTTTGACGAATTCATGCAAGAACATGGAAAACAAAAAGGTGAGTTGAGACCCTAAACACTAAACATTTCTACTTTTTCATTCGATATTTTTACAAAATATATATGAATAAGGCGGTGAAAACCCGCCTCAAGTCGATCCGAGACGTTTTGCACGAATGCTTAAAAACCACTGCCGTACACGTCGAGTTGTTTCTTTCAGCCCAAACTGGAGAACACCTCTTCTTCGAGAAAGATACTCCACTTTAAAGGTCTTCCAGGTGACATCACCAGGACGGAGGTGGTGAAACTGAGTTCCATCTACGGAACGGTTGTACAGGTTCTTCTCAGAGGAAACGAGGTGAATAAGTTGGTGGAAAAACTATTAGGGCCATAATACTGTCCATCTTTAATAGATGATAACTTCTTTATCAATTGGCGCATCTTGATGATAGTTACAGCGATTAAGTATTTATCATAGTAACGCTTGTAAATAAATTCTGGCATTATTTCTAAATAATTTAACGAAATTTTACGACCGATTAATGGAGAACTTCGATTAACTCGTCTTAAACTTCTACTCGGTTTTCAGGCTTTCGTGGAAATGCTAGACTCGACTTCAGCTCAGAATACGGTAACCTATTATGCTCAGAAGTCACTGGCACTTAGAAACCATTTGATAAAAGTCCAGTTCTCAGAGATCGATCAAGTCGATTTCTCTTCTCAGGTATGTTTTCTATCAGGATGCAATAACAATATCAACAATAATAATAATAATAATAGTCATAATAATAATCATGATAAATCTAATTTACCCTCTCGTCGACCGCGTAAATTGCTGAGGACGAGCACCTAATGATTGAAGTTCTCGGAAGATGTTGAGCTGTTCAGAAGTGTTTCAAGTAGATCTCCAGCGTATTAATCAATCAATCAATTAATCAATCAACCAAACAACCAACCAATCGACTGATGTCGTTAGAAAGCAATGCATTTAGCATTCATTAATTCAGTTTTGAACCTCAAATCTTGCTAAATAGTCGAAAAATCTGTAAATTGAAAACAAAAAAAAAGATGGCTGTCTAAAAGATGGTATTTTACAAAACCATAAAAAAATAATCCGAATTAAACTGATAAGAGTATTATTAATAAATAAATAATTACTAGCAACCTCAGCACGTAACCACCACAAATGGTTAACGTTTTTAATTGAAATAGTTTGCTAAATACCTTTAATGCTTTTCCTGGCTTAAATCGGTTCCCTGTATTTTGTCGGTATTTTGAATTGCAAATTTCTTAGGCTTGCCGCATCGAAGCAGTTTTACTTACTCGACCAATTATAAAGTTTTAGCATGAGATGGATAGATTTAAACGTACATACATGTAGAATTAAATATCTTAAACGGTGTTTTAGGTTGTCCTTAAGGTTGTTTAAATTGCATTGGTTTATTCTGTTAAAAATGGACAACCATTATCTAATGAACTTCCTAATCGTCAGCATTCAATCGTCTGACTTCAATCTGACTTCAGCTCTTCGTCATCGTTGTTGGGCAGTCATAAGATCGCGATGGGGAAATTACGAGCAGAATATTTATGTAGAATTATTTTTTTTTGTTTTTTTTTGCGATTTGTTTCAAATCTAATTAGTCAACCTGGTCGATGGTCGTGCGCCTGGTTCTGTGAATTGATTGATTCCTGAATTAATTTTGCAGGAAACATCGGAGATTGAACTGAACGCGGTACAAGAAATTGTGGAGAAGTCACCGGTTCTCGTCGTTTCAGTGGAGCACGTGGTTTATCCCGTCACCATTGACGTCATCAAGAAGGTTGTTTTTTTTTGTTTCATCTGTGGAGTCTGGTGTCCGCTTGTTGCAATTAGATATCTACGTAGATCAATCAATCAGTCAATCAATCGATCAGTCAGTCAGTCAATCAATCAATCAATCAGTCAATCAATCGATCAGTCAGTCAGTCAATCAATCAATCAATCAGTCAAACAATCAATCATTCCAAATTTCATTCCATTTTCCATTCACAGATGTTCGCCCAGTATGGACAAATAATTGCTATTGCAACTTATACAACGAATGGTTTGTTTATTCATTCATTTATTTATTTATTCATTCATTCATTTATTTATTCATTCATTGTTTTCCATTCATTCACTGAATTAATTCATCAATTCATGGCGCAAATTTCCACTTTCAGATTCCAACAATCACGTTCTCATCCAATTCTTGGACAGATCGAGCGCTGAAAATGCTAAACTGGTAAACAGTAAACGGAGTTAATTTTCACTGGAAAAACGCGATTTTTGAAATTAAATTTTAAAAACAAATGAAAATCGCTTCGTAATTGAACATATTCGTCATCAATACTTCAGGCATTGAACGGTCAATACATGTATCCTGGTGGGAACAGGCTGAGAGTGGAGTATTCGGCGATTACTTCTTTGGAACCCCATCAGACCCAATCACCGATGGGCTATCCGTCCTTCGACCACTCGTCTCTGGTCCATCCACTCGTCTTCGAAACTCCTATCCAGCAGTCTCAGACCTTTACAATACTCAATCCCAGCGACCTGATCGCAAAGTCCAAAGATTTCAGTGAGTAACGTTGGCAGCCATTTTAGCCATTGTTTTTTGCGTGGTAAGAATTTACGTTTACGTGCCATTATGAAAGCAGAATGAATGAATGCAAAATGGATGAATGCAGAATGCATGAATGCAGAATGAATGAATGCAAAATGAATGAATGCAGAATGAATGAATGCAGAATGCATGAATGCAAAGTTATTTACCTCTACCACTGCTGCAATGGACATCAATAACTACTGGATGACATCAGATCGATAAACTCAATGTTTGAACGACATTGCATCAACTCATTAGCATTGGCGGATAATAATAATAATAATAATAATAATAATATTAATAATATTAATAATACTAATAATAAATATTATTATTATGATAAATATTGTTTTAATAATAATTATTATTATTGCTATTATTATTATTATTATTGTTATTATACATTGATCATTATTCTTAGTAAGCACATCCTTGAAACAAATAAGCATCCTATTTGCTGTCTTTTAAGCTTTTTACTCGTGTACTTGAGCTATTTGTGAGCCAAAATAATAATAATTAATTATGTTTGACATAATTTCAGATATTATTATATATTTCAGATAATATTATTTATTTATTTATTTATTTATATATATATATATATTGTTTATAATCAATAATTTTAAACTGAACCAGCTTTTGGACTCCAAGAAATGCAAGTTGTAGGACAGTTTAAAAACTAAAAGAAGGTTTTTGTTTCTATTTTCTTTCCAATGTTATCCTTGGCTGTTGTGAAACTGTGTACCAATCGTCGTCGTTGTATTGCAACTCATGAAGTCACACACGTGAAAAGATTGAAATCTCACGTGATTGATTGATTGATTGATTGATTGATTGATTGATTGATTGATTGATTGATTGATCGATCGATTGATTGATTGATTGATTGATTGATTGATTGATTGATTGATTGATTGATTGATTGATTGATTGATTGATTGATTGATTGATTGATTGATTGATTGATTGATTGATTGATTGATTGATTGATTGATTGATTGATTGATTGATTGATTGATTGTGGGGACCACGTAAAAGAAAAACTAAACGTTTGTTTCCAACAACAACAACTGTCACCAATCAAGGAATGATTCCATCGAAGATGGACGGATTGCCAGCTAAAAGTGGAACTTTGTGAACTTTGAAAACGTATTTTTATGATGATGATGATGATTTGTATGATGATTTGCCAAATTTGTTTGCCTCGTTCGGCAGATAATCGAAATTTGTCACATTTTGACGATGATTGCGATGAAATTATAGGCTGCTGCTGCTGATGATGATGATAATGATGGTGATGATGATGATGATGATGATGATGATAACGACGACGACGATGATGATGACGGTGATTGTTCGTACGATTATGGAGCCATTATCGTTCAATTAAGATGATTGGACTTTTTTAACGTGAAGTCCAAAACGTTAAACTCCTTCAGGTTTAAGAACTTAAATTCTTCCTTTAAAGTTCAGCAAAACTCATCAATGACTCCTAGTTTTATTATTATTATTATTATTTTTATTATTTTTATTAATGCTATTAATGTAATTATCGAATATTTCGTTTGATGTATAATGGGATTTAATGATATTTTTAATATTTTACGAACAAAATGTTTGAAAAAAACCGTTTTTTTTAAATCAGTATCTCTTGGGTCAAGTTCCATAATGGAACCAAAATACGTGACTCAGTTTGGCACTCCAATCATCGCTGGGGCACTCAACAACCAAGGTGATTGAAAATCATTGATTGATTGATTGATTGATTAATTAATTAACCAATTAATTGATTGATTGATTAATTAATTAATTAATTAACCAATTGATTGATTGATTGATTGATTGATTGATTGATTGATTGATGGATTGATTGATTGATTGATTGATTGATTGATTGATTGATTGATTGATTGATGATTGATTGATTGATTGATTGATTGATTGATTGATTGATTGATTGATTGATTGATTGATTGATTGATTGATTGATTGATTGATTGATTGATTGATTGATTGATTGATTGATTGATTGATTGATTGATTGATTGATTGATTGATTGGTTGATTGATCGATTGATTGATTGATTTCAATCAACAAAGTCTGAACTGTTTTCAAGCTCTGATTTGAAACTCAAAAGCGAAAGCGATTTATTCCTTCTTTCACTTATTATAAGCAGATAATTGCTTTTGGTGCCTCTAATCTAAGCTGCTTAAATTAATTAATTAATTAAGATATTAATAATAATATTAATAATAATAATAATAATAATAAGATAATAATAATAATAATAAGATAATAATAATAATAAGATAATAATAATAATAATAATAATAATAAGATAATAATAATATTAATAATTATAATATTAATATTAATAATAATAATAATAATAATAATAAGATGATAATATTATTATTATTATTAATTAATTATTAATTAATGTTTAATAAATTAAAGATAATCAATTTATCAGATAATATGCGTGTATTTAATTAGTATATAATATTATATTATATTATATTACCTCCGTTATTCATAATATTTCAAGTACTCCTGTCTCAATCTTCACTCCTAAGCATGGGAAACGTTCTGCTCGTCTCCAATCTCGACGAAACGGTGAGGCTGATGTGATTGATTTCTCGACTTGATTGAAGCTGTCCGATTGAAACCTTTTTTTGTTTCATTTCAATCAGTGAGTACTAGACAAATGGACAATTTCCCCCTGTTAACAACAAATCCATTGGTTTCAGTTGTTGCTGTTGTTGTTGTTGATGTTTTGTTGTTTTGTTGTTGTTTTGTTTATGTCGTCGTCGTCGTTGATTTTAAAATTCCTTTCAAGTTTTCAGTTATTGCACTGATTCCTATTTGAACATTTTTTCCCCTTTAATCGAATATCGTTGAAAATTTCAGAAAGTTTCACCTGATGCCCTCTTTACGTTGTTTGGTAGGTTTGTTTCACTTTCAACTTTCATAAACTTCCCCCAAACCCCAACCTCAAAATCCCCAAAAACCCCAATCCTTAAAATTCCCTGCTTTCACTTACCGTCGATTGACAGTTCAACTTCTTCCCGAACTCGATTATCGTTCATTTTTATTTTTGTTGTTGTTGTTGTTGCAGGTGTCTATGGTGACGTCATCAGGGTTAAAATAATGTTCAACAAGAAGGACACAGCCCTCATTCAGTTCAATGACGCCATCCAAGCCCAGACCGGTGAGTCACGTGCCCTGTCACGTGTCCTAATTTCAAATAATCGTTTTTGCATTTTAAGTTCGTTTTAAGTTGCATTAAAACTCCATTTATTTCGAAAATTGTTTATAAAATGATTAAATTTTATTGTCAAAAATGGATTATTTATTCAATTACTCAGCACTATTGAATCTCGACAAGTTGAAACTTTGGGGCAAAGTCATCAAAGTGGCTCCCTCGAAGCACACGTCCGTTCAAATGCCAAAAGAGGGGCAACCCGTGAGTTAAATAATAATAGCAATAATAATAATAATAATAATAATAACAATAATATAATAATAATAATAATAATACTATTATTATTAATAATAATAATAATGGGATCTGGGGTCACTGTTTTACGGCGGAGGCCGTGATTGTGAATAAACAAATAATAATAATAATAACAACAACAATAATAATAATAATAATAATAATAATAATAATAATAATAATAATAATAATAATAATAATAACAATAATATAATAATAATAATAATAATACTATTATTATTAATAATAATAATAATGGGATCTGGGGTCACTGTTTTACGGCGGAGGCCGTGATTGTGAATAAACAAATAATAATAATAATAACAACAACAATAATAATAATAATAATAATAATAATAATAATAATAATAATAATAATAATAATAATAATAATAATAATAATAATAATAATAATAATAATAATAATAATAATAATAATAATAATAATAATAATAATAATAATAACAATAATAATAATAATAATAACAATAATAATAATTGATGACGAAATTAATCCCAGGGAGCAAGTCTGACTAAGGATTACAAAAGTTCAGCTCTGCACAGATTTAAGAAGCCAAACAGCAAAAACTACAGCAACATATTTCCTCCTTCGTCTACGCTCCATCTCTCGAACATTCCGTAAATTTATTTCAAAACCTTTCGATTTATAAAAAAAAAATATTAATAAATATTATATAAATAAATAATTATTTAAATATTTTTAATAATTAAAAAATATTAATAAATTATATAAATATTTTCATAAATTAGTAAACATTCAAATATACTTGTCATATTGCAATCAATATTTTCATCATCTTCGTCATCATCATCGTCGTCGTCATCCTCCTCGTCTTCGAGGTCACATGACTTGGAATCTTTGAACAAATATTGAAATACATCGCCATATTGTAATTAATATTTTTATCATCATCATCATCGTCATCGTCGTCGTCGTCATCATCATCATCATCGTCTTCCGGGTCACGTGACCTTGAATCTCTTTTGATTGCAGGTCAACGAGCAAGGAGAAATTGATGGAATTGTTCTCAGAATATGGAACTGTTGTTGGATTCAAGTTCTTCAAGTCAGTGACTTTGTTGTTGTTGATGATGTTGTTGTTGTTGCTTTTGCTGTTGTTGTTGCTGTTGTCAACATTGATTTATAAATTAACTGTTATTAATTAATATTAATATTAAATAATATTTAATAATTTAATAATCGTTTGTTTGTTTATTAATAGCAACGTGGTTTCTGCAAATAGGGACTGCAAAATGGCACTCATGCAGATGTCGTCTGTCGAAGAGGCAGCCCATGCTTTGATTGTAAGTTTTATTTATTTATTTTATTTATTTAATTTATTTATGTTATTTATTTATTTATTTAGTTCTTTCTTTCTTTCTTTATTATTTCTTTATTTTTATTTATTTATTTAGTTAATAGCTATTACACAGATTATTTTTTAAAACTAATTTTCAAATTTTAATTACCAATTTATTAAGTCATTATCTGTTACAATTCATATTTAAAATTTCTGGTTCCAATTGACCAACTGATTGATCAACTGATTGATCAACTGATTGACCAACTGATTGATCAACTGATTGACCAACTGATTGACCAACTGATTGATCAACTGATTGATCAACTGATTGACCAACTGATTGATCAACTGATTGACCAACTGATTGATCAACTGATTGATCAACTGATTGACCAACTGATTGACCGACTGATTGACCAACTGATTGATTGAAGGGACTTCACAATCACCAACTGGCAGAAACAACCCACCTTCGAGTTTCATTCTCCAAGTCCTCGGTCGTGGCCCAGCCCTCTGCGGCAGAGAATCAAGATGCCAAGGAACAAATCGAAACCGAAAGTGCAATTCAAAATCCCGAAACGTCCGCTGTCGAGATTAATAGCTGCATTGACAACTGATCGGAAATTTATCGGAATCACTTTCGCCTTTCTTGGAAATGCCAGTTTCTGATTGGATTCTATTTATAGTTTTTTTTTTTAAATTCTTATCTATTCCATCGCGTATATTTAAATTAATTTCATTTTATTTCATTTAATTTAATTTCATTTCATTTAATTTTTATTTCAGTTTATTCATATTTTCATTTTTAGAGATAGTATCGCCTGCTTCGTTTGCAACTTCCGCCTTCGCGTTTAGAGACGCCGTATGTTCTTGGCCAGATTCAAGTAGATATTTTTGAACCGACAGAATTTCACTTGATATTGGAACGATTTTTTTCTTTTTTCTTTTTTGTTTTTTTTTTTTTGATTTTGGAGAAAAGAAAAAACAAATATTTCGCGTTTGCAACTTTTTCTCGGAAGTTTTTGCAAAGTTTTGCAGAGCAGCATTTTTATGGTTTTTTCAAAAAAACGTGTTCATAAGATTTGCCAGATGTTCAGATCAAACGAGAGCCAGATGCATCACAGCAACGATTATCATAAATTATCGCAAATTATCGCAAATTATCATAAATTTTCATAAATTATCGCGTTACGTCACCGTTCCATTTATGACAGATTTGTCTCAAAATGAACACTTGATATTTTCCTTTATGCAAATGAAACTGGAATTCAATTTGTCCATTTATTAAAAAAAAAGGATTAATGTGTTTTATTTGTTTAAAAAATACTTTAAAATTATAAAAAAAATATTAAATTTAAATGTTTTAAATCCAATTTTACACGTAAATGGTCAAAAATCCGACGAAGTACGAAGAATATCCC